>CM077080.1:79334199-79495617 GCA_039513925.1 Platanthera zijinensis | reverse complement strand
AAAGTTTCGCAAAATGCAAGTTTGTGTTCCCTGGGATTGGTTAGTGGTGTGTGGTGGTTGATGGGGTATTGGGTAGCGTATTATGATTTCGTGGAATTACTATTGGTACAATCAGGGGGGGTTATTATTTGGTCATCTTCACGGACTTAGGTGGCAGTGGGTGCACTTTACTGGTTTGGGTTTGTATTGCCGGTCATATGTTGTATTAGCGTTCCTTGGTCATATAGTCAGTGGAAAAGGGATTGCGGTGGATCTGGCGAAGATAGTTGCGATACTCGAGTAGCCTGTGTTGTATACGGTAGCGGAAGTATGGAGTTTTCTAGGGCTTGCCGGCTATTACCGGCACTTCGTAGAGAACTTCTCGTGGATAGCGTTACCTCTAACGACTTTGATAAGGAAAGATCAGAAGTTTGTTTGGACGCCGGAGTTCGCGCAAGCTTTTGAAGAGTTGAAGGGTCGGTTGACCACAACGCCAGTGCTAAGTTCGCCGAGTGGGACTGAAGGCTTTGAGATCTACAGCGATTCTTTGGACAGTGGTTTGAGCTGCGTGCTACTGCAGCATGGAAGTATTATAGCTTATGGCTCGCATCAGCTGAAAGTGCACAAGAGAAATTATCCGGTCCATGACTTGGAGTTAGCGACCGTGATTTTTGCTCTGAAGCTGTGGAGGCATTATTTGTACGGTGTAAAGGTCGATATTTATACTAACCACAAGAGCCTGAAATACCTGTTAGACCAGAAGGATTTGAATATGAGGCAGCGGAGATGGATGGAGTTCCTGGGGGACTATACATTCAAAATTCATTATGTGTCCGGGAAAGGCAATGCAATTGCGGATGCGTTGAGCCGCAGGGCTCCCGCACAAGACAACTGGTTGTCAGTTCATGACGAGAGGTTGATTTGGGAGTTGGAGGCGTTAGATATCTCTTGTGTTGACAAGCAGACTGGCACTGAAGCGCTATTGAACTGGACAAAAGTTCAGTATGACCTGGATGATCGAATTCGACAATCTATGGATTTGGATAGCAGCATGGAGGCGGTTTTAGATAAGTCAAATTCCAAATTTATGGTTGAAGATGGACTACTAAGGAAGGATAGTCATTTGTGCGTCCCAAACGTGGGTAATTTATGGGTGGATTTGATGTACGAGGCTCATCATACGAAGCAATCGATTCACCCAGGGAGCATGAAGATGTACCGAGATATGAAGAAGTTGTTTTGGTGTTTAGGACTCAAGAGGGATGTGGCACTAAAAGTGGCGAAGTGTCAGACTTGCGCCTTAGGGAAGGCAGAGTGCCAAAAGCCAGGGAGTTTCTTGAAGTCTTTACCTATTCTGGAGTGGAAGTTCGACGATATCTCAATGGACTTTGTGCATGGATTACCAAGGTCGCAGAAGGGAAACGACGCCATCTGGGTGATCATAGATCGGTTGACAAAAGTGTCGCACTTCATTCCGAATAGGAAGGATGATTCAGTGGAGAAACTGGCAAAGCTTTATGTGGATAACATTGTAAGACTACACGGTGTGCCCCGCAGCATCGTGAGTGATAGAGATGGGCAGTTTACGTCAAATGAATGGAGGTTGGTGTAGCAAATGCTAGGTACTAAGCTGAGGTTCAGCACAGCCTTTCGTCCGCAGACGGATGGTCAAACTGAGAGAGTTAATAGAACAATGGAAGACATGCTTTGCATGTGCGTCCTGGATTTCGGAAGTAGTGGGAAGATCATCATTATTTGGTGGAGTTTGCGTACAAAACAGTTACCAAGCAAGCATACAAATGGTGCCCTTCGAGGCCCTATATGGTAGAAAATTTCGCACGATGTTGTCGTGGTTAGAAACGGGAGAGGCGAGGTTATACAAAAAGCAAGAGTTGGAAAGCGCCACTTCATTGGTACGAACCATTCGAGAGTGTTTGCTGATCGCACATGATAGGTATGCTAAATACTATAATGCCAAGCATCGGAACGTGGAGTTCGCTATTGGCGACTGGGTGTATTTGAAGATAAAGCATTTCACGGGTGTTTCACGGGTACGACGCTTGAAGAAGCTGAGCCCGAGGTACCTTGGACCATTTGAGATCCTGGAGCGGATTGGTGAAGCAGTTTATCGTCTAGAGCTATCGGCGGAGTTGAGTAGTCTACACGACGTATTCCACATATCAACGTTGCAGAAGGCGGTGCAAGAGCCTTCGTATGTGATCGCGGTTGATCAAGTATCGGTGGACGAAGGGTTGGCGATAAGGGTCAAGCCCGTTCGTATTGAGGACTCCAAAGTCAAGCGACTTCGTAACAAGGAGATCAGGATGGTCAAGGTCTGTTGGGAAAATTGTGGTCGGGAGGAGCTCTCTTTGGAGCGGGAGCAGACCATGCTTGAGGAGTACCCAGAGTTATTCCACTCAGGTACCTCTTTTGGTTTTGTGTATCTTTTCCTTTCGATAATTTCATGGACGAAATTCTTTTAAGAGGGAGTGAGTTGTAACGCACCAAAACTCAAAAAAGCAATGAGCAGCACTTTGAGGTGAGTTTGGACCTTGGTAAGGGTCACACGGCCTAGGACATTGGCGTGTCCCAGGGCCATGTCGTGTAGGGTATCGATGACTTACTGAGTGGTCTATGAAAATGCAGGCATTGAGTGTCGAGACAGGGAATATGGCCTGAGACACGGGCATGTCAGAGGTCGTGTCCTGCTCGGGCAGTTTGCTGGTTTGTGCTGAGGGAGTTACACAGCCTGGGACATGGGCGTGTCCCAGGGCGTGTCTAGCACACGATATGTGACACGGGTGTGTACATTGCCGTGTCGTGCTCAGAACGTGTTTGGTCCCGTGTCGTTTGAGGCACACGGCCCGTGACACGGGCGTGTCACTTGGGACACGGGCGTGTTCCAAGCCGTGTCATAGGCCATGTCATGGTCGGGATTTTCCTGATTGATTGCGAATGAAGAACACGGACTTGGACATGAGCATGTCGCAAGCCATGTTTGGCCCGGGAAGTTCATTTTCAGGGCAAATCGTGGTCGTCCATTTCCTTATTTTGGGATCCAATGGCTCAGGCTTACCCATCCTAGGGTTAAGGCCGGGAATAGGGTTGAAAACCCTCATTTCTTTTGGATTCATTCTATTTCTAAGTTCTAGAGGGAGGGGAGAGCAAGGAGGAAGAAGGAAGAGAGATCTTGTCGCCAGAGGAGATTCGGAGCGCCAAATCGCAAGCCGAGTCAAGATCTACGGAGGCAAGATCATCGCGGTGCTTTCCAACTGTATAGATTTCCATTGCACCAAAGAGGAATGCTAGGGTAACGATTCTCTTCTTGAGCATGTGAAGCTCTCCTTCTTTTGCATAAGGAAACCCGCTCCCGCGAGTGTGCGGTGAGTGTGCGGTGTTCCTTTGGGTAGATATGAATAGTCCCCCTTTTTTGCATGTAGAGTCCGAAATCGAGATACAGACATAGGCATGGTGTGTGAAGCCTACCCAAACAAGTTGGTCTGGATCGGTGATGTTTCATTATGCATGATTAGCTGGAGAAGACACCGTGCCATTGGTTGTTTTCGGGTTTTATACGCGGTAGATTGCAATATGGGAGTCTTGGGGATTAACTCCAAGGTGCACCCGGAAATCTGGGCGGAAACACATTTCTGCGAACTTGGTCTCCTGGGAGCCAGCCTTGAACATAACTGGGTTATGTGCTTGTTTGATCGTTTTGGGACTCGTGGAAGCTTGACCCGCGCATATGGCTTAAATTGACATTGCGGTGTGAGCAACGGGTTAGGCGAAACGTACACGCTCTGTGTCGTTTAGTTAAAGAGACCTAAATTACATGGTACTTACCGTTGGTATAGATGGAGGGTCTTAGGCTTAGGCCATAAAGACTTTAATGCTCACGAGTATTGCCGTCCAATGGGCGGTGGTGAGACCGCGGTTTTGACCGGGTTCATCGTGTAAGTGCCCTGAGAGCACGGGGTTTGCGGCCGTGTGTGACTGCACCTATGATGTTGTGTTTATTCACTATATTGTTTATTATGCTAATAAGTGCAGGGAAGGAGCATCGCCGCCGCAAGTTTGGGGGCGGGATCGTTATAATTTGGTAAGCTTTAGCTGACTGTTACTTTTGTTTGCCACTGTTGCGGTGAATTGTTCTTGTAGGTGCTGCGGAGCCGAGCGGTAAATAGCGGGTCAAAGCCCTTATTGCTGAGCTGGCCCTTGAAGGCCTTGTTTTGTTTACTTGTTTTAATTCATGTGTGACCGACCTGCGAGCCGAAGTATGGAAGACACTGTTTTAAATTTAGTGAACTCTTGTAAGGCCGTAAGGCCGGTACTTTGTGTAATTTGTGTTTTCATTCCTGTTTGGTTTCGATAGTGGACATTCATGCTTGTGGCTGGGTTCTTATTTTTGCAACTTAATTAATTGCTTCCGCTAGATGCTCTGTGTTGGACGTTACGATTGGAAGAATGGTTTCAATGAGTAACCCTTCGGTCTGTCTGTGGTATATGACATCGGGCCCTGACCGGACCTATTGCTATATGTTATGTGACGGATAGGGGTATTACATCCTACCTGCTGCAGTTATTGCCACCTCTAGCGCTGATAGCTCAATCCTGAAGACAATAGAAGCTATGTTGGCTAAACAGCAAGAGAAATTGGAAGCCTGCATGAAGACAGTTCTTGACAAGGTCAAAGAGACTGAGCCAGACGTTAATAAAGGCCTTGCTGAAGTTAAAATTCAGATTGAAGCACTTGACACCAAAATTGACTTACTATTTGTTGAGGGTGGAAAATCCATAAAGATGAACATGGATGGCCTCTGATACACTAAAGAAACTATTGATAATGTGGACTCAAATGCAAAGACAATGATAGATTCCCACAACAGATCTATGGCTCACTTTGACAGCATTCTTCCTGCTTATTCTAATTGTTTCATTGATGAAGTCAGAAAGGGGGAGGAGGCTATGAAAGATAAGCTGATTGCCGTTGAAGCTGCCATGGTAGAAAACTTCAAAAAGACTACTGACTATGGCTATGACAATATCATGTGGCTACATGGTTAGTTTATAAGCTTTCAAGCACCTGCTGTGCCCGTTTCTATTAAAGTTCATCCTCATGAGGATTATTCTCAATAATGGACAGACATACGAGAATTCTTTCAAGACACTGCTGCTACTACTGTTGTTGAAGAGATTCCCTCTACTCCAGTCTATAAGTGAAAGTATGGCGAAGGTCCATCTGCTGCAAGATCAGACCCTGCCAGAGATCTGCATGCTAGAGACGGGGAAATGGAAGAGGTCGATCTTGGAGGAGATAATATTGAACTATACTACGACCAAGGAGAATGGAACAAGTACAAGTTAGCTTACACAAGAAGGAGGATACACTTCAAAAACCATAACAATGCTAATCCTATTCCTCCACCTCCTCCAAAGTATTATCCTAAGCCGAGGGATTATTTTGACAGGCAGAGGCAGAAGAGTCAGAGCAGGCAGGAACAATAGTTATATTCTTTGTTGAGTTGTGGGTTGCCCCCTGTTAAAAACTGTGAACAATTTTTTATATTTATATATATATGATTTTAACAATTGTCTTGGAATACGTGTTTTTGTTTATATTATTTATCTTTTCAAGTTTTCATATTTTATTATTTATCATGTGCAATTTATCTTAGCTTGTAGGATTCTGACTTCTTCAAATAGGGGAAGATTGTTGGGTATTGTATCCATAAAAACCCTAATTTGAAGAAGGGTCTAGTAAAGCTAAGATGAATTATGACTGTATTTGATATGCTAGTTTAGTTATGTACTTACAGGTTTTCATTGCTAAATACACACTAATGTCAGGTTATAGTGGGTCAGTAAACACAGTACTATATAATGAAATTCCTCGTTATGTAGGCCAAAGTGTTGACTCACGTGGAATCTCTCTATTGGGGTGTACTTCTATCCCAAGTACAAGAGAAGGCTCAAGAATGGTCAAGGCTTAAAATTAGAGATATAGAAATTCTCCTAAGTATAATTCATCGAGTATAGTTTTTAATACTCGTCGAATTCATTGAGTATATCAGCGTGATACTCGTCGAATTCATCATGTATACCTACCTATACCCATAAAATTCATCTCTTATGCTTAGGGTAATTTTGCCAAAGAAGTAAACAATCTATTAAGTAAAATTTGTTGAGTATCGTCATGCATACTTGTCAAATTCATCGAATGTATCTAACGATACTTGCCGAATTTGTCGAATATACTAAGTGATACACGCCGAATTCGTCGAGTCCAGTCGACGCTACCTCTCTAGATATTTACAAGTATTATTTGTTGAATATCAAAGCGTTGAGAGTGTTGAGTTAACTCGATGATATTTGTCGAATGCTGCCTATGGCATTGAGTGAACTCAAGGCATCGAGTGCAACGATGTTGAGTGCGTTGAGTCAGTTAACCTATACTCGACAAATTCGTCGAGTATGCCAGGTGATACTCAATGAATTCTTATAGTATGACTCTTTTCCATGGCGTTGAGTGACCTACCGACCTGGGATGATTTGGCTAAGTCCTTTTCGTCATATATCAAGATGTATTTGACGAGTATCATTATGATACTTGACGATACTCGACAAATTTGACTTATGTTAACCCCAAAATCGGCAATCCCTCCCAAGGTATCTAGTTTGTAAGTCGCGGCCCTCTCAGGGGTTCCCCCTGAGGGTCGCGATCTGCCTCAACCTTCCTTTTTTAGGCCAGGCGGAAAGAAACTCCTATTCGCTCAGGCCGTGCGGCTAGGACGGTCTCCCCGGTCTAACCGCCTCGGTCGTATAGCTACCACGTGCCCTACGGGATGACGGGCTGCTCTCATAACTCACCCTCGCTGGCCGCGCGGTTAGGCCTGCTAACTGCGCAATATTCTTTCTTTGCAGGAGGCAACCTAAAGCAGTAGGGGGCGATCTGTGCGATCTATTCCTTCAGTCCGCTAGGTCGCCCAGCCGGCATAAACCCTAGACCAACTAAACCTTCGTGGGCTCGGCGAACTCATTCTCCAGTTCGCCATTAGAGACGGATTTCATCTGTCCAGAAGAGATAACCTGCTCCTCAAGCCACCCCCTCTGCTGCCTCAGCTGGCCACAGGGGCGGCTTGCTCCTTAGGCCGCTCCCTCTGCTGTCCACTGGGGTGGTCTACTCCTCAGGCTGCCCGCTCTGCTTGCTATAGGGGCGGCCTGCTCCTCAGGCCACCCCCTCTACTAGCCATAGGGGCAGCCTGCTCCTCAGGCCGCCCCCTCTACTAGCCACAGGGGCGGCCTGCTCCTCAGGCCGCACCATCTGCTGGCCCCAGGGGAGGCCTGCTCCTCATGCCACCCCCTCTGTTGGCCCCAGGGGCGGCCTGCTCCTCAGGCCGCCCCCTCTGCTGGCCATAGGGACGGCCTGCTCCTTAGGGCACCCTCTTTACTAGCCACAGGGGCAGCCTGCTCCTAGGCCTCCCCCTCTGCTGGACATAAGCGCGGCCTGCTCCCCATGCCGCGCCCTCTGCTAGCCCCATGGATTTCCTGCTCCTCAGGCTACACCCTCTACTAGCCACAGGGGAGGCCTGCTCCTAAGGCCGCCCCTCTGTTGTACATAGGGGCGGCCTGCTCCTCAGGCCGCCCCCTCTTCTGGCCATAGGGCGGCCTGCTCCTCAGGCCGCCCCCTCTACTGGCCACAAGGGTGGCCTGCTCCTCAGGCCGCCCCCTCTCCTTGCCCTAGGGGCGGCCTGCTCCACAGGCTCCCCCTATGCTGGCCACAGGGGCGGCCTCCTCCTCAGGCGAACCCCTCTGCTTACCTCAGAGGCGGCCTGCCTTCTCCCTACCCGCCCAGCCAGGCAGCCTGCTCGCCGAGTCCACACAAGCCTCCATGATGACGTCACTGGGCCCCGCTTCTAGAAGATCTTCCCCGGGCCAATAAATAGCCCCCAATGCCTCTCATTTGAAAGAGGGAAGAGGAAAACTGCTAGGCCATCAAGACCTGCAGACTTAGTTTTCTAGTCCTCCATAGCTGATCATCAAGAACTGTAGACTCAGTTTTCCAGTCCTCCACAGCTGATCATCAAGACCTGCGGACTCAGTTTTCCAGTCCTCCATAGCTTACCATCAAGCTGTGTGGCCTACTAGCAACCTATTTTAATTAGCCTCTGGCAACTTCTTCCTTAGCCGTCAGCTTCCCCCTTTGTACCCTTTATTGCTTTCTCATATAAAAGTGCAATATCAAGCTGTAATCTTGTTTCTTGATTAAAGGAAAAGCCCGTCACAAGAGTGTCATTCAAGCAGCGGCGGGCGAAGTCTGTTGTTGCCGCAGTTAGCGGGCCCCTCTGTTTTTCTCTTCTCTTGGTATCAACCATCAGAGCTCAACTGTCAAAGTAACCATCTTCTCAACAGTTCCTGATCAAGCTTCTTCGCTGATCATCAAGCTTCTCTGCTGATCATCAAGCTTCTCCGCTGATCATCACGCTTATCCACTGATCATCAACCTTCTTCGTTGATCATCAAGCTTCTCCGCTGATCATCAAGCTTCTCTGCTGATCATCAAGCTTCTCCGCTGATCATCAAGCTTCTCCGCTGATCATCAAGCTTCTCAACTGATCATCAACCTTCTCCGCTGATCATCAAGCTTCTCCACTGATCATCAACCTTCTCCGCTGATCATCAGCCTTCCTGGCTGCTCTCAGCAAACCTCTTCGCTATCCCCGCAACCGTCTTCTTCACATAGCTTGTGAGACCGAACAACCTGTTAACTAGAAGGCGCATTTCTTGCATCAACAGTTAACACGCGACCTTTAGATCTCGAACAGACAGTGAAATCAGCGGTTACTCATGAAAGACCATAAACCAGCCGAGAACCTTGCTCCAAGTACAGGTAAAGATCCTTTTTGGGAGGCCTTAGAGCAATCTCGCAGAGAAACTGCACAACAGTTTCAAGCAATCAACCGTACTCTAGCTACTATCACACAACGATTGGAAATAAAATCTTCAGCAACACCAGCTCCTCCAATCAATCCAGCACCAGCATCCGAGACTCCTCAAGTTTATCCATCGGCCTATCCGCCGGTCTATCCTCCTCTTTACAATCCAACCTTTCCGCAAGGGCCTGCAGCCCCTTTATGGTCTCAGAATGATGAGTTTGCTGCTCGTCAAAACTTCTTCCGAGAAGCTGCCCGAGGAAGTCTAGCTAGATTCTAAAACTTTCCGGGAAGTTATCCATACTCTTCAGCTCTTGTCTTTGCTCCTTCCGCAGTAACTTTTCTCTTCTATCCTCCTGCTACTTCTACAGCAACAACTTATGCTCCCTTTTTTCCTTATGCTTCAGGAGAGCAGGAAGATCCGTCACCATTTTTAGAAAATGTTCGGCATGAGCCAACTCTAGTAAACTTCAGAGATCCACGGTTGACAACTTACACTGGAGAGACTGATCCAATGAAGCACCTTCAAGTCTTCGAATCAGCCGTTGCTATCAAAACCTCTCAGATTCTACCAAATGCAAACTCTTTGTGATGACCTTTGATGGTCAAGTGAGGGATTGGTTCTATGGACTGTGTCATCAGTCCATCTCTTCCATTGTGGATTTGCGAAGAGAGTTTCTGCTAAGATTTTCTACCTCTACAAAGAGAAAGGGTGGTCCAGAGGCCCTATTTGAGATCAAGCAACGTGAAGATGAGACTTGGTCTCATTTTGTAGATCGTTTCCAGAGAGAAATCCTTAACATCGAGATCGTCGAGCAGGAGATTTATCGAGTGGCTCTCATTCATGGTTTGCGAGAAGGACCACTCGAGTTTGAGGCCAACGTCCGAGCACCAAGGACTTATCAAGAGTTGATTGGATTAGCCAACTCATACATTCGAGGCGAGAAGAGCAATCCCAACTTTGTCTCCAGGCTTGTAACAGATAAAAACTCTTCTTCTTACAAGCAGCCTCCGAGGTCCCCTCGAAAAGATTTTCCATCCCACTCAAGGAAGGGGAGGAAATTTCAACGTCATCAACATCCTTTCACGGGCCAGGATCGTGCCCAAGATCAATTGTTACTATTGCCAGCCCCACCTCCGCTAACAGCTTCGGTTCATCAGCTGCAAGATGATTACTTATCATACTTTGGACTTGATGAGGCCATGCTAGAAGTAAGCCAAATCATGAAGGATAGGGAAAATTCCAAAAGGCCTTACCGGGCGACAAATAAAAAATCAAAAGATTCAGATCCATTCTGTGAGTTCCACAAAGAAAGCGGACATTTGACTGAAAACTGCTGAGCGCTTCGCAAACTTGTGCAAAAAATGCTGAGGCAGGGTAAGATGCGTGATTTGTTCCCGAAGGATGGCCACTCTGATCCTTCAACTTCAAAAGGCAAAGAAGTAGCAGACATTCCTTGCAGCTCAAAGGGAGTGAATCAAATCAACAAGTATAATGGCATCGTCATAGGTGAGACCATCGATGCCGATGACGAGGGCGCCCTCGGAAGGTTATTCTGAGCAGGAGTACGTCTCAATTCTAAAAGCTCCTCGCGATCATGACTGTTTGTTGCTACTTTACTCTTCAAACATTCTCTTTGCAACATTTCTAAGTGTTCTTTCTTTTAATTTAATAAAGTTTACGTCAGAGATCCCATTTTGACACTTTTCCCTTTATGGAGTGCTTCCTCCTCTACTTTTCTCTTTGCCAAAGAGATCACTAAACTAATGAGATATTACCAAGTCTTGTTGTTCCCTCCATAGATTGTTCTCCGACGTAAGAACACGATGACCACATATAGTGGGGAGTGTTTGCATATGTGCAGTGGGGGCCGTTCAATCAATGATGGTGAACTTCAGACTTCGGATCCTAGCCGGTATCTAACACAAAGTGTGAATCAAGGGAGGTCCCATGTGTTAGCTCTACTGTGCTCCGTTAAGGGATACATTACAGTTACAATGATCTTTGCTGGACAAGCAATGGCGATCAAGTGAAATCTTATCTCTTCGATCATCTCACAACTGTAACGGACGAACACTCTAAGGTACTCTCAATCCGAGCCTTCGAAAGGCCCATAACTTCGCTGATCAATCCGCAAACAAGCAATAGGCCACTTGGCGCATCTAGTCTAATTGATCAGTGATAGTTTTAACCTGAGGCATGAGATCAGTGTATCTGTCGATCCTTCTTAGGATTTTCTGTGCTTGTTTCTTTTGTGCCCTTCTAAAGGATGCGCGGCTAGCCCGATCTAGATTGGATTACGCCGTAGATGATTTTTCACAGAAAGCGATGCATAAGGCCAACAGGTGATCTCCTGTGGCAGCATCCAGTCTTTTTTGAGTCATCTTCGGGGTATAGCCCTCCTTTCTTTATTTTTTGCCTTCTTACAGGTTAACAGGTTAATTCCAACCTATCAAAAGGATTTGCAGCATTTTCTTTCGTATGCTAACCTTTGTATATTTGGCTTTCATGAAGCTCCATCCGCTGAAGATTGATTGCGCTTACTCTTGACATCTCTTATTCAATCAAGGATTCTATTTCTGTTTATTGACAAACAATGCTATTATAGGTCTAAATTAAGATGGTTTCATTTGGCTGATTTGGATTTCATGAGATTAGCAGATATTAGCAAGTCCTCTTCAGGTACTTGTTGCTTAATTTTCTTTCATATCTGCTTGCTCACTCTTCTTTTGCAGAGACTAGCAGATATTAACAAGTCCTCTTCAGGTACTTGCGTCTTAATTTTCTTTCATATCTGCTTGCTCACTCTTCTTTTGCAGAGACTAGCAGATATTAGCAAGTACTCTTCAGGTACTTGCGGCTTAATTTTCTTTCATATTTGCTTGCTCACACTTCTTTTGCAGAGACTAGTAGATATTAGCAAGTCCTCTTCAGGTACTTGCGTCTTAATTTTCTTTCACATCTGCCTTCTCACTCTTCTTTTGCAGAGAGTAGTAGATATAAGCAAGTAATCTTCAGGTACTTGCAGCTTAATTTTCTTTCATATCTGTTTGCTCACTCTTTGTTTGCAGAGACTACCAGATATTAGCAAGTCCTCTTAGGTACTTGAGTCTTAATTTTCTTGCTATCTGATTGCTCACTCTTCTTTTGCAGAGGATAGTAGATATTAGCAAGTACTCTTCAGGTACTTGCGGCTTAATTTTCTTTCATATCTGCTTGCTCACTTTTCTTTTGCAGAGACTAGCAGATATTAGCAAGTACTCTTCAGGTACTTGCGGCTTAATTTTCTTTCATATCTGCTTGCTCACTCTTCCTTTGCAGTGACTAGTAGATATTATCAAGTACTCTTTAGGTACTTACGGCTTAATTTTTTTTCATATCTGCTTGCTCACTCTTCTTTTATAGAGACTAGTAGATATTAGCAAGTACTTTTCAGGTACTTGCTCTTAATTTTCTTTCATATCTGCTTGATCACTTTTCTTTTGCAGAGACTAGCAGATATTAGCAAGTACTCTTCAGGTACTTGCGGCTTAATTTTCTTACATATCTGCTTGCTCACTCTTCTTTTGTAGAGACTAACAGATATTAGCAAGACCTCTTCAGGTACTTGCATCTTAATTTTCTTTCATATCTGCTTGCTCACTTTTCTTTTGCTAGCAGATATTAACAACTCTTCAACTTACTTAAGCTTAGGCTTATTTTCTTTCTTCATATCTGCTAGATCAATCTTCTTTTGCAGAGACTAGCAGATATTAGCAAGTACTCTTCAGGTACTTGCGGCTTATTTTCTTTCATATCTTCTTGCTAACTCTTTTTTTTGTAGAGACTAGCAGATATTAACAAGTACTCCTCAGATACTTGCGGCTTAATTTTCTTTCATATCTGCTTGCTCACTCTTCTCTTGCAGAGACTTGCGGATATTTGTTAGTCCTCTTCAGGTACTTGCAAGTTATTATCCTTCTATATTTTCTCTCATCTGTATTTTTGTAGAGCTCAAGGGAAGACATTTACCTGTCTTCCTCATTTACCAAGTAACAACAAGGTACTCACAAGATGTACCTCCTTTTGCCTGCATTGCTTTTTCTTCGCAGGGGAAAAGATCGATATTGACAGATTTTTTCTGAGGAGAGACATCAGGTTCCATTCTCCTTACCCCTTTCTCGACGGAAGGATCACGATTTTTGTGGGTCTCCTACTTTTTCGAAGTACCCTTCAGGACATAAAAAAGTACGGGGATTATGTTAACCGCAAAATCGATAATCCCTCCCAAGGTATCTAGTTCGCAAGTCACGGCCCACTCAGGGGTTCCCCTCGAGGGTCGCGATTTGCCTTAACCCTTCTTTTTTGGGACAGGCGGATAGAAACTCCTCTCCGCTTAGGCTACGTGCGGCTAGGAAGGTACTTAACCTCTTCGATCGCATAGCTACTCGCTGCCCTTTTTTACGGGACGAGCGAGCTGCTATAGGCTATATCCGCGCATAACCACGCTTTAGGCCCCCTGCAACCACGCAACATTCTTACATCAGGAGGCAACCTAAAGCAACCAAACCGGGGGGATCTGCGCGATCTATTCCTTCAGTCTTCCAGGTCGCCTAGCCGGTATCAACCCTAGACCAAGTCAACCATTGCGGGCTCGGCGAACTCATTCTCCGGCTCGCCATCAAAGATGGATTTCATCTGCCCAGAAGGGACGGCCTGCTCCTCAGGCCGTCCCCTCTGCTGCCTCAGCTGGCCACAGGGCGGCGTGCTCCTCAGGCCGTCCGGCATGCTCCTTACCTCAGCTTGCCACAGGGGAGGCCTGCTCCTCAGGCTGCCCCCTATGCTGGCCACAGGGGAGGCTTGCTCCTCAGCCGCCCCTCTACTAGCCCCATGGGAAGCTTGCTCCTTAGGCCGCCCCCTCTACTGGCCATAGGGGCTGCCTGCTCCTCAAGCTGCCCCTCTGCTTGCCCCAGGGGCGGCCTACTCCTCATGCCGCCCCCTTTGTTGGCCACAGGGGCAGCCTGCTCCTCAGGCTGCCCCCTCAGCTAACCACAGGGGTGGCCTGCTCCTCAAGGGCGGGCCCAAGGGCGGCATGCTCCTCATGCCGCCCGCTCTGCTGGCCATAGGGGCGGCCTACTCCTCAGGCCGCACCCCATACTGGCCATAGGGGCGGCCTTATCCTCAGGCCGCCCCCTCTACTGGTCAAAGGGGTGGCCTGATCCTCATGCTGCCCCCTCTACTGGCCACAAGGTCTGCCTGCTCCTCAAGCCGCCCCTCTGCTGGCCATAGGGGCGGCCTGCTCCTCACCCCGCCCCCTCTGCTTTCCACAGGGGTAGCCTGCTCCTTAGGGCGCCCCCTCTGCTGGCCATAGGGGCAGCCTACTCCACATCCTGCCCCCTCTGCTTGCCTCAGAGGCGGCCTACCTTCTCCCAGTCCACCCAACAAGGCAGCCTGCTCGCCGAGTTTGCACAAGCGTCTATGATGACGTTATTGGGCCCCGCTTCTAGAAGATCTTCCCCGGGCCTATAAATAGCCCCCAATGCCTCTCATTTGAGAGAGGGAAGAGGAAAACTGCGAGGCCATCAAGACCTGCGGACTCAGTTTTCCAGTCTTCTACAGCTGATCATCAAGAACCGTGAACTCAGTTTTCCAGTCCTCCACAACTGATCATCAAGACCTGTGGACTCAGTTTTCCAATCCTCCACAGCTTAACATCAAGCTGTGCGGCCTGCTAGCAGCCTCTTTTACTTAGCCTCTTGCAACTTCTTCCTTAGCCTCCAGCTTCCCCCTTTGTACCCTTTATTGCTTTCTCATGCAAAGGTGCAATAGCAAGATGTAATCTTGTTTCTTGATTAAAGGAAAAGCCCATCGCGAGAGTGGCATTCAAGCCACGGCGGACGAAGTCTGTTGTTGTCGCTGTTAGCGACCCCCTCTGTTCTGCTCTTCTCTTGGTCTCAACCATCAGAGCTCAACCGTCAAAGTAACCGTCTGCTCGACTGTTTTTGATCAAGCTTATCCGCTGATCATCAAGCTTCTCCGCTGATCATCAAGCTTCTCCGCTGATCATCAAGCTTCTACATTGATCATCAAGCTTCTCCGTTGATCATCAAGCTTATCCACTGATCATCAAGCTTCTCTGTTTATCAGCAAGCTTCTCTGCTGATCATCAACCTTCTCCGCTGATCTTCAGCCTTCCCGGCTGCTTTCAACAATCCTCTCCGCTATCCCCGCAACCCTCTTCTTCACCTAGCTTGTGAGACCGAACAACCCGTTAACTAGAAGGCGCATTTCTTGCATCAATAGTTTTTCTTGCATCAATAACTTAAGTCATTTTTCCGATAATTTTCAAAAACTAGTCGGGTTCGGTCGGCCATGCACAATGTTTTTTATGTTTTGTTTTTGGAAACTTTCTTTATACTGTTTGTAAGAAGATCTCTATAAATACTTATGGATATTTTTCTTCCATACTAATCGTGTTATTGCTAACATTTGAATCGACAAGAAATTTCCAAAATAGGAGACCGTCGGCCGTACGCAAAGTTTCGCGAATTTCGATCGGCCACCGACTACCTGCTGTGCATAATTGATCTTCTTCGATCTTCAAGATGAGATTGCTCTCTCTAGATCTATGGTCCTCAAGATCAATTTATTCGAAGATTGAAGGTTGATGATTCATGGTCTTCATGATTTAATTTCTCCAAGTTCTCCAAAATTCAAGATCTACTTTCACGAAGAACGTTGGTGTGAAGGCTTGTAATCGTTTGTACCGTGTAATATTCTTTTACTGATTGTAGGAGAGTATTTATCCGAGTTTGCAGATCCATTTGTGGATCGAGTGAGTAGATCCATTTGTGGATCGAGGTTGTAGATCTGGTTGTGGATCAAGTTGTAGGAGAGGTTGTTCTCCAAGTGGTAGAAGCATCGTCTCTGAGTTGTAGGAGTTGTTGCTCTGAGGTGTAAGATTTGTAGTAATCTGATAAAGGTGAAGTAGCTGAATCTGCCCCTTCGTGGGAGATTGGTGAGGCGGGAAAGTGGATGTACCCAACTCGGGGATCCACTATAAATATCTGTGTTTGTGTGCTTGGTTTTTAAGAAACTTTTATTCTACAAAGAAGACACAAACATCACCTATTCACCCCCCTCTAGGTTATTTAGGTAGACGCTAGATAATTCTAGTGTGTAACTATAGCTGTGATTAATTACACTTTGAAAAGGCACGTGAACCTATCATTATAGATTATAAAATCAAGTGTCGTATTTTTTCGGGTCTGTCAAGTACTTGTACTCATAAGGAAGAGCTATTATTTTATCTTAACAAAAGAGTGGTTGAATTGCAAAAAGAGAAAAAGTGCGATTAAACTTATTGAGAGAAATTCGATAAGGTCAAGGTTATCACTTGATCTAGAATCATTTTGGATAAAATAAACTTTGATAGAAGATTAAAGTGCAAGTTTCTAAATAATTTGTCTTCGACCGTGTAGGATCCCAAATTATGTTAACGCTTCTCTCGATAATACGCTAACATCACACTTAGGCGGAATGATTAAGGCCCCTTGGCCAATCGAACCCTCTAAGATTGCTTTAGGAAGTGAACCCCACTATTGGGTTTGACCAGAATCTAGAATATTTTTGTTGTCCTCTATTGAGGATTGCTTGACAACTCCTTTTATCTTTGAGTGATCTCCTCATATCCACAATATCTCGATAAAATCTATGATACAGATCTAGGATCGAAGACTATATAGCGACACGTTTAAGTAATCTCCTCGTATCCACAACCTCTCAGTAAAATATAAGATACGGATCTTGGATCGAACTCACAATACTAGAATTCGAACAAATAGAAATCAAAGATAACTCGAAGCAAATTAAGTAGAAAACTTTGCTAGAAATTAAAAGGAAAACTAAAGTTCATTTTATTCAATAGTTCATCATGATCAAGTGTTAATGGAAATTTAGCTATTCATCATGATGGTTAAATTACATAAAGTGATAGAGTGAGACATGACTACTACAAATAAGAAAGCTTGAATTACTAAAATACAATGTTAAACTATAACAAGGAAAGGAAATTAACTAAGCTAAACTATGAAATTGAAATTGAAAATAAGTAAAGACAATACCTAATTACAGAATTTCTCCACCAAAATCTCCCTCCTCAGCTCAAGGGGAAGACTGGTATTTATAGGAATTTTTGCATGAGAGTCACGCCCCCTGGTCATTCCCGTGACCAGGCCATGTAAGGTACAGAACAAGCGAGTTGAGAGCCCGGGAAACACTGGGAAGCCAAACTGCCAAAAGTCATTTCATTATGGTTCCTACCCCTAGTCATTCACGTGACCAGGTCATATAGCAAACGAATCTAAAAATTACGGGAAAATGTCTTGATCTGGAGTGATGGTGTTGATTGCTGAAGAAGCCATGCCTTTAGGTCACACCCATGACCAGGGCATGGTTGATTGAAATGTTCGATGAAAACTGACTTTTATAACTCTAAAGCATGCCTGGGAACTGGATGGTGTGCCCTCCTTGTCACGCCCATGACAAAGACTTGTAACTTTAAACTGACATGACAACTAAATCTGAACAGCGGACATGACCCCCTAATCACGCTCGTGATCAGGGTGTGTAATATTAATTTGACGTGGAAATAACTTTCTAGAAGTAAAGGCGGGGCACAGTCCGTGATTACGGTCATACCCCTAGTCATGCCTATAGCTGAGGCATGCAATTCTTGATTTTCTAGAAAATCTTCAAAACTTTACACAGTTTATACTAATGAGCTCCAAAATTATATTAGAAGCCCAGAATTACCTGAAATTCAGAAAGTAATTAATTAAGGACACAAATTAGAAAAATATGAATAAAATTTGATAAATTATTAAATAAAATCTATAGTAAAAATAAGATAAGATAAGAGTTATCAGACACCACTTTAGGTGTTTGAGATGTCATCGCCATCATAAGTTTTTAACTGGTAACTTATATTATTGAGAGCTTCTTTTATAATAAACGGCTCAACAAATTAAGGTTTAGTTTTGATAACTTTTTTAAAATAAGTTATTTAAACTAATTATTCCTACTTTTGTCAATTTTAATTGATAAATATATATTTAAATAAAATAAAATAGGATTTAATTTGTATTTGGTCTAAGTTGGATTTTATCATTACTTTCCAATGTTTTTATTGTAGAAAATACTGGAGAAATTTGATTTGAAGAAGTGAAGCCAAGCCACTCTGATTTTTTTGGAAAGTTATTACAACAGCTTTTCAGGATATTGCAATACGGCAGAAGCGAATTTCAAAGTTTGAATTTTGAATTTTCATCAAATACAAATTTAAAAAGAAGGGCGTCTGTTCAGTTATGGTAGGCATTAAATAGGGGTGAAATACCATTTTAAAGGGGAATTGGAAAGAAAGAGGGAAATGGATCTTAAAGGGGAATCAAATTCTATTAAGGGGATTTGAATTGGAGAGGACGGCTAGGGCACATGGTGGAGAAGGGAAGATGATTTTTGGGCAAGAAATCTGAGAAGAATTCAGATAACACTTGAATTTAATTCCTGTTTAGTAAGATCGTTCATTTTGCATAGTGCGTGTCTACTATTATGAACTAATCTCACAAAGGCTTGTATGATGAGAGTACTATATGTGTTGTGATGATAAATTTCTCTTAAGTTTTATGTTTATTTGACGATTTATCTTTATTGAGTTTATGAACTTGTAGTGAAACTTTGATTCTTCATCAGATTAATGCATTTCGAGATTCGAGAGATGAGAAACATAAGTATTTGGATGGATATTTTCCAACTATATTTCAACACTAGAGAGAGGAAAAGCATGAGTATTTAACCAAAGTTTCTATAATTTCACTACAGGTCAAGATTCGAGAGAGGGGATACATAAGTATATTATAAATTCAATATAGCATAGAAGGGAGAAATATATTTAATCTTCTTACTATTAACCTTTATTTTTACACTTCATGATATTTATCCGCTCTGCCTATGTTAGAGATGACTAGGGAATGAAGAAATGTACAGATTTTTGATTTTGAGAGATAAGGATTTTCACTTTTGAATCATTGTAAGATAAATTTATTGAACATTCTCTTAAGACCATTTTAAAATATTCATCACAATAAATATTGGAAATTTGAATACAAGACTGCTCTTGTAAATTGATAAAAAGTATTTCTTAGGAAATCGTTCTTTAACTTTATTCGCATTTTTTCCTATTTCAAAAATCTCATAATTCGATCAACTTAGATTTAGATTTAGAGAAAGGTTTAGCTGGTATTTACAAGCATTAGATTATTCACTTCTCTGTGAGAACGATCTTTACTCTCATTTTGATCAGACACATGCACTTACATATATATATATATATATATATATATATATATATATATATCTGCCTTTTGTATATCAAGTTTTTGATGTTGTTACACGGGAGGTTCAACTAATTTAGTGTTTTATGCAATATTAGAAACCCTGAGTATTTAGAAGCTCAAGTTATTATCATATTTTATTTTTAACTGTAATTTGTTATTCTATTTAATGAATTGTTGGGAAAAACCCTTTTTATTTAACTTAACAAATTATATTATAAGTGATTTTACAACATTGTATTATTACCCATGTTATATAGTGAGGGTAATATGGTAATAGATGTTCTAGAAAGTTAGTTGAGTTAAGGGCATGAGGTATGCACACTGAAATAGATAAGAAAAATCAAGAAATGTCAACATACGTCGACTAGAAGTCGACGAACTGTTGACGTCACTTTGACTTGAATTCATAGCAACATTAAAAGTTAAGTTGAAGCTACTTTGAGACAGAATACGACGCATGCATCTATGTGATATTGACGCATCACCGATTATTAAGCCAAGTCAATTGGACTTCAATTTAAAGACAAATCTCGGCAAAACTTCTATTTGAAGTCGACATAACGTCAAATAGAGCTTAATTTTGAATTAACAGAGGTTCTATTTAGGCTTATTTATAGGAAGTTTTTATGGAATTTTTTCAAATATTTTTAGCAGTTCGAAGAAGAGCTTAGAGGAAAGAATTGTCCACATATTTTAGAAGAGTTTATAAGAAAGATTTTTGAAGAGATATTCAAAATTCATTAAAGTTGATTTAGAAGAAAATGTTATCATTACTTCTGAATAAATTTTCCATGAAGAAGAGAAATTCAAAATAATGAAGAAGAATTATCATTGACAGAGCCGACTTCAACCTCTTTCTTTCTTCTTCTCTGTTGTTACTATTGAAGCAAGAACAATATATTCTCTGTGGATTCAAGGCTTACAATCCTTGTAATTTTTTCTCAAAAAAAGATTCATTATATTGAAGGGATCCAAAACACTTAGTTTCTACAATCCTCTGTATCTTGGTGAGAGAGGACTCATCATGAAGACTCTGTCTTCAACTTTTCCTTTTCATTATTACTTTTATCTTCTTTTATTATAAAGTAAAGAGTATTTAGAATTCCTCTTCAAAGTATTCAGTCTCTAGTTTTGAGAGTCTCCTTATCAAAAGTCTCAGTCAATCCTTTGTTCAAAATCTCCTTTCAAAAGATCTGGTCATTAGTTCAAGATCTCCTTATGAAAAGATCTAGTTGTTGGTTCTGAGTCTCCTTATCTAAAGACTTGTGGTACTGGGATAGTGTATTCCTACCAAAGTGGTAGAAGAGTGGATGTACCCATATTTTGGGGAACAGCTATAGTTTTATATCTTTTGTTGTGTGCCTTTTTATGATTATTTGTTGTACTGTATTTTAATTTACAATAATAATTTTCTAGTTTGCCTTGTGTAGATGTAAAATCTATGAATAGGTTAAAATTAGTAACAAGTTTAATCAAACTTTATTCTTTATTCACCCCCTCTAGAGAATTCTTCGAAGATTTACTTAAATGTTCACCGCTTTTAATTAGTATCTGAGCCAGGGTTATAAAATTAAGGTTAATGCATTGATCAAAAGATCTGAACAATTTAATAATAACATATATTATTATAAAAACTATTTTAAAAATGGCTTCAAACAATTTTAAAGGATTTGCATCTACAAAAACTTCAGTGTATAACTTAGATTAGTTTACACTTTGGAATGCAAGAATTAAAGTATACACGAATTCTATTGATGAAAGTATTTTTAGTTCTATTCTTATAGGACCACCTATGCCATTCAAGAATGATGTCAGTGGGAACAATACAAAAGAACTTATTCCCAGATATGAATGGACAGAAGAAGAAAATAGTAGAAGACTGGGATGTTAAGGAAATGAACATCCTACTGTCAATTATGTTAGATACAATCTTCCAAAAAGTAGGTTATTAGCAATCAGCTAAAGAAATTTGGGAGGCCTTGATGAGAATTATGGATGGAAGTTCTGATGAAAGAAAGGACAAGAGGTTCCTTCTCATATCCCAATATGAGAACTTTCAAAAGAAAGCTGAAGAAATAATTGTTAAAATGTATGAGGTTCATCATTATTGTGAGTGAACTCAAAGGATTGGACAAGGAGATCTCACACAGAGAGATAATGACAAGCTTCTCATGTTCATACTAAGCACTCAGGACTCAAGGATCTGGGCTATAAGAGAGTCCAGATGCTAAAAGGAGATCACAACTAATGGACTCTTGGGCAAACTCAAGTTCTATGAACTTCTCCTAAAGAGTAGGGTTGAGTATGGGGTGAAGGACAAACTCTTTACCCCTAGAGACAAGCCCATTAATCAAAAAGTATCTCATTGTCTTCAACTTCTGATGAGGAGATGTTTAATCTCTTGGCCAGAAGATTTAGAAAGTAGATAAAATATGAAGACTCCAGAAGAAGTGAAAGGAGCACAAACAAGCCAAGATTTGAAAAGACCCCCAATAAGATAGTCATTTGCTTTGCCTTGAGGAAACCATGGTACATTACTCTTGATTGTCCTGAAGATAAGAAGGACAAATCCAGCACAAAGGAGCATAAGAAGCAATCCTTCAAGTAAAAGGACAAGAAGAAAGGAAAAGGTTTCATTATAGAAACCTAGAGTGACTCAGACTCAGATTCAAGCTCCTCGTCTGAGTGTGAAAATAAAAGTGTTGCTAAGGAAGCCCGTTTCATGGATGTTCCAGTGAAAAGGATCAAAGATGGTGTTTGTTTTTAGATACATCTCAGCTGTCAACCCCGTAAGCTGCCAAAAATATTTAAAACATTATTTGAAATCATTAGAGGAAAAAAATCAATATCATCAAAGCATGATACCTGATCTTCAATATTATTTGAGTAGGCTTCCATGGATCGTATTGATGAGTGATCCATTACGGATACTCGGGTAACTGGCATCGTCAGTGTTGCAGGTTGCTCCGCCCCTACGGGGTCTCACGAGTTTGCTATCAATTCAAAGACCAAAAAATAGTTGAAAAACAAATCAAGTCACTAAGAAAAGAATTAAATGAATTAAGAAGTGAAAATACTTACTATATAAATTATAACCTTAGAGTTGAACTAGGTAGATTAGAGAAATAAATAATTGAATTGACTGTAGAAAATACTAAATTGAAAGATGAGCTAGCAAAAGGCAATACCCTTTGAGGACTCCTTAAATGGAAGGAGTCAAAATCTTAAGGACATAATTGAGAATCTCACTATGAGATTCAATAAATTTGGATTAGATGTTGAGCCAACTAGCTTAGGGAAAGTATTCAAAACACCTACATGGAAAAACTCAATAACCTTTGTTAAACCTAAAGAAGCAAATCAAATCATCATCATAGAAGATGACCATGAAAAGATTACTATGTTTAACAGGGCTAATTCACCTAAAAATAAGAGTAATTTAGGGAAGAAATCTATCGATAACCAATACCCAAAATTCATAAATTCAACATACTAGGAACATGCGTCGACTTCATATCGACGCAACTCGGCAGATATGTTGAGCTCATCTCAACACAGACATGAATCTGTGTCGACCTCATATCGACGCAACCCCATATATGCATCAACTCCATATCAACGCAACAAAAAAGTTACGTCAAGTTCTACTCGAAGCTATTTCCCAATACATAGTTTTAACATGCTTAAAACAACTATGTTTTCTGACCATCATTCTTATAAATATGAATGCATTAGTTGTTTAAGAAAAGGTAATGATGCTAGAATATGTTGGTTTAACAGACCAAAACTCTTTTGGTAACACCATGCCTATCACGAAAAATATTACAGAAGGTCTGGCCGAGGCCCACTCCATATTCCATGAACATACAAAAGCGGTACGAAATGAAACCAAACATCATCGTAGCCTAACACAGAGTTGCATTCGAGAAGAAGCAAAGGAGTAACAACAACCCACATCACCGAATGTCCACTATATTAATATAACATGGAATGAGTGTATACACAACGATTGGCCTTAAGGCCTTACATGATTATACAAAAATAGTGATTTGCATTCATCAACACATATTCCAGCAACAAATGAAAATAGTAAACAAGCACTTAGGCTTTGAGGGCTAGCATAGAAAAAATGGATTCAACCCGCTACTTCCCAATCAGCTCGCTAGTACCTGCACAAGTCTAGAACACAAAGACGTGGCAAAACAAGATAAAGATCAGCTTTAGCTAACCACAAATATAATGACCCCACCCCATTCCCTAGGCGGTTGTACTCCTTCCCTACAAGCAAGCAATATGGAAGTTTATATAATTGCACATCCATCATAGACATTGGCACGCATGGCCACACGTCCCATGCACTCATGGAACAATATCAGTGTACTGAAATTCATGTACCAGCTCTGTCCTAAGTATCAAACACTTAGGAGGTCATTGAGTTTTTACCGTCATGGCCACCTTGCCATAAAGACTCTCCCAAGATCAGAAGGTGCACCCTACTAGCATGGGATGGGTTCGATTCAGCATTGCCTATGCTCAAATCGTTGGAATCAAACTGGTATGATGCGTGTAAGGCTTCACCTCATCCCATTAACAAAAAGATAACCAACATTATCTATTATAGTTGAAACTCAAGGCCACCAAGCTAAGCACTACAAACCTTACAGCTTAACATGTTGCCCACCTTATCCCTAGGACATGGGCTTCGTAATCATAAATTAGCTCACTGGGAGCTATTGCCAGCGATATCGCTATCAATGCATGATATCGACAGAACCAAAAATCTGTATCAAGTTCTGGTTCACTCCCATAACATACCTCTGCTCACTGGTCTGTGCTAGTAGCACTATTACAAGAAATATTGCAATCGCATGCGATAATAACAGAATATTGTTTCTATTGCAAACTTGGGTGTTTCCTGGAGACACCCTTTAGTATTTCTTCAACAACCTGTAGTTACCCTCGAAGTTCATTTCTAGGCCATGAACTTGTATTTGATCCAGATAGAATCACACGTAGTGATTTCCTCCCTATAGATCTAGCCTTGACTCACAATTCTGACCATTGAAGCTCCTCCAATAGCTTCAAATCTCCTCCTCAAGGCCTGAGAACCAGCTCTTCTTTCTTCCTTCTCTTCTTTTCTCAAATTGGAAGAGAGAGGGAGATAATGTGTGAAAGTAAAAATAAGAAGCAAATTCTCATTAGCCACCTTATCACTCGCGGGATTAAACCCAGACATCTGATCCTTAGGCCAAAACAAATGGATGACCATGATTTTAGATGAGAATTCTAATTTAATGTTATCGCCGATCGATAACTCGCTATCACGTGGTGATAAATGCAACAATGGCCACTTGACCAAGTCAGCGCCGCTCAACAATGGCTTCACAGCCATCTGACATGTAGCAGCCTGCCTTATGGCACACTATCGCTAACAATATCAAGCTATCGTCAGGTGATATCATATCGACTTCATAGTTTTGTCGAGTGTATTATTTTGATCACTATCGCCGGGCAATATCGCTCTTACCAGCGATAGCTCCAAAAATTGCATTTTGTTTTTTTTCAACTATGGGAAATATGGGGTGTTACAAATCCCCCCTTTAAGAAATTTCGTCTCAAAATTTTTTAGTACAGAAAAACAACAAAAGTACAAATTTATACAAAATTTACCTCAACGGAACAACTCAGGGAACTTCTCTCCCATTATTTGCTCGCACTCCCATGAAAGTTCCTCGTGACCGCAATTATCCTAGCAGACTTTAACCATCTTGATCGCAATGTTCCGCAATTTTTCCACCTCCGTGTCTTTGATACAAATGGGCTTTACTTTCATCATTAACCCACCATCGTCCGAAACCTAATCTGTTGGAACCCCAGGTTTTATTTCGGCTAGGATCACTATTAGGATGCTTAGACTAACCCAACAAGTATAATCAAGGGTCATAGGATTTTCCAAGGTTTTGCCTTAGAAGATTTCAAAGTTCAGGAATTCAGTTCGACGAAAGTTGAACTCATCTCGACAAAAGTCAAGCTCAGCTCGACGAACTCAGAGCTCCAACTATGAGTTGAGCTCGATGAAAGCTGAGCTTCGGTCGACGAAATTTGTCCTCAACTCTACAATCTCAGCTTGATGATAGCCCAGCTCAGCTCAACGAACTTGGAGCTCAGGTCGACGAATATGAAGATTCAGCTCGACGAATTCCAGGCTCAAGTCGACGATTTATTTGCTGAGTTTGACTATTTTTCTATAGTTATCTTAGGCAATTTTATTGGTAGAAGCAGAATAATTTTCAGGATTAATTTCAGGCTAATCATTCTGAAGGGAGAATATTCTAATGGGATTAATTTTAGGTAGTTATGTCTCTATCATTTAATGCAATATATTCTAATGAATATAGTCGTTTAGAGGCAGCATTAAATGTGAATATTATTACAGAGTTTATTGCTGATTAATTCCCAAGGGCAGTTTCCTTTCTCAAGGAATGCTCTAACTATATCAGAATTAATGATTTCAAATATTTGAAATATGATCAACATTCTATATATTCTCAGAAGTTTTTTTATCTCAAGGTTACAAAGTTATACACTGAAATAGTTACAGACTTACAAAACAACAAACTGCCATTCAGACTTTCTGCCTCAGTTTTCGTCCAGCAAACAATCTTTATTCTGAGATCATCTTCACAATCTCTTAGATATATATACTAGAAGGATCAGTTTTCAAAAGAAGGCTTACACCCTGAAGAGAAAAGGACTCCCTCACTTGATCATCAACTCTATTCATATCAAGGGGAGCTTTCTTCTTCATCAGATCAACTAGTCTTCTCTCATATTATTAATAGAGAAGAACATCTTAAAATTTTTGTTTATTTCATCCAACTGTGTATAGGGTTTTCTTAACTCCCTTCAAAAGTTATACTGTTGTTTTTTAAGTCTCCTGATCAAAAGACTTAGTTTTGTTTTTGGGCACCTGATCAAAAGCTCAAAGGGTTGTTAAATCTCCCTTAGAAAATAGATCTTATGGTGGCAGGGCACCTGATCAAAAACTTATAGTGGATTCTTACCAGGGTGGTAGAAGAGTGGATGTACCCAGGTTTATTGGGGAACCACTATAAATTCCTTGTGTCGTCTGAAGTGCCTTTACTTTTATATTTGTGTGCTGTGATATTTTTCTTTTCACATACTTATATATATCACTAATCTTTAATCCACAATAAAAACTAGTGAATAAATTTTTAATACTCTATTCATCCCCCCCTCTAGAGTAAACATAAGATCTATCCCTCACTTGCAATTGGTATTAGAGGGTCAGGTTTTTGGTTTCACAGCTAACACCTGAACCAAAAGATCTGATAGTCTTTATTTTACTTTAGATTTTATCATGGCACAAAACAAGTAATTTTCAAGCACTAGATATCAAATGTGTAACTTAAAAAAGTTTGCACTTTGGAAGGAAAGGATTAGGATCTATATGAATTTTATTGATGTGGACATCTATAATTCTATTTTGTCAGGTCCCCATACTCCATCTACATTAACAAGCACTAGTGAAGTTTCACCTCCTGAGTGGACAGAAGCTCAGAATAAGTTGAAGATAGCTGATGCAAAAGCTATGAACATCTTAGCTCAGACAATGTTTGATGATATATTTTAGAGAGTTGCTGAATGCTCCTCAGCAAAGGACATCTGGGATTCCTTAAATGGAATGGTTGCTGGTTCAGTAGATGAAAAAAAGGATAGAAGGTCCAAAATGATTTCTCAATATGAGAATTTCAAGAAGGGTGAATCAGAATCAGTTGTTGATATGTACACCAGACTCAGTCTCATCATCAATGAATTAAAAACCCTTAAAAAGGATATCACATTGATAGAAGTCAATGATAAGATCCTAATGTGCTTCCCTAGCACATGGGACTCAAGGATCTGGCCAATCAAAGAAGCCAGAAGCTTAAATGAGATTTAAACTGAAACCCTATTGGGCAAGCTCAAGTCTTATGAACAGCTCATCAAGTTAAGGGAAGTTGAGTAAAAGGATTCACCTTCACCCAGGAAAGAAAAGAGCACTGCTTTCCAAGCTACAAATGAAGCAGAAACTATTCCAGGAAATGAAGACCTCATGAGTCTTCTGGACAAGAGAGTCTACAAAATGGCCAAGAAGGACTTCATGAGAAGGTCTTCCAGAAATGAAGATAAACCAAGGTATGATAAAACCCCTACTAAAGAGATAGTCTGTTATGGATGCAGGAAACCAGGACATATCCTTTTAGAATGTCCTGAAAAGGAGAAGAAATGTAACACCCCTATCCGTCATATAGCATATAGCAGTAGGTCCGGCCAGGGCCCGATGGCATATACCACATACAGACTGAAGGGTTACTAAATGAAATAATCCTTCCAATAACAAACATACTACACAGAGCAAATTCTAGTGGAAGCATTTTAAACGTTGTGAAAGTGAGGTGTTAGATCTTGAATACTCTAGAGGGGGGGGGGGGAATAGAGTATCCTTAAAAGACTATTTGAACTTTTGCAGTAAATAATAATTGCAGAATGAAAAATTAATTAAGAAAAAACAGAGCAGTCCTAACTAGCACAGCCACAATAAGAATAAAAAGAAAAGGGCAACCAGACAACACAAGAACTTATAGTGGTTCCCCATCCTGGGAACATCCACTCTTCTACCACCCTGGTAGGAATCCACTCAGATTTTTGATCAGGTGCCTAACACCAATGAGCTTTTGATCAGGCGCTCAAAAACTAAACCTCAAGTCTTTTGGTTAGGTGACTTGCAACCAAGAATCACTTTTGAAGGGAGTAGAGAACCCTTTATACAGTGGGGGGATGAGAGAGTGATTATGTCTTCTCTTTCTCAATTATACAACTTAAGAAGACTCTATGGATTTGATGATAGCAAAATCTCCCCCTGAGATAGTGAATAGATTCAGGTGGTTGGAACTTTACTTTAGGGTGATAGGCCTTCAAGCTTTTAGCTTCAACCAGAATATCTTCAGGAACTTCTTTGACTGATGCAGTAGTTGTTGTCCTTTGAAAGTTCCTGAGAGGATGACAGATGAAGAAAACTCTTGATTAGAATAGTTATTCTTCTTCTTCTAAAATCTATTCTTCTTCTGGTCTAGCAGTTCTTTCTTTCTAGCACTTTGTTGTCAAGAGAGAGCGAGAGAAGAGAAATCCTTGTTGTGAGATGATGGTGTTCTACTCTTCCTGACTGGTTTTCTGTGTGTCTGTATCAGTTATGTGTCCAGGAAGAGGAAAAATCCATCTTTTATATTTTCCATGTAAAAGTCCTTTTGAATTTCGAAAATTCTTTCTATATTCAATGCTGACGGCCAGAGAATATTTTGCATTGATTGATTTCCCAAACTATCGCTATGAAAAACGGCAGGCAATAACCCTGATGAAGACCATAATTAATGCTCTGTCTAACGGTAATATTTAGAGAATATTTTTGCATTAATTACTCAGGAATAATTACATTATAATAGGGACAAAAGGATGAAAAATAACCAAGTATGGATTCGTCGACCTGAGTCCACAGTTCGTTGAGCTGAGATCCAAGATCGTCGACCTGAGTTTGATTCTAGACTTAGAATATTTGAGATGTTCTCTGGCGTTGAGTGTTGAAGCATATGATCCAGAATTAGTCGGCCTGAGACCTGAGAACTGAGTTCGTCGATCTGAGATCCAAGATCATCGACCTGAGTTTGATTCTGGACTTAGAATATTTGAGATGTTCTCTGGCGTTGAGTGTTCAAGCATATGATCCAGAATTAGAAAGCCTGACACCTGTACACTAAGTTTGTCGAGCTCAGCTCAGAGAATCTTTTTCTTATTTCGTCGAGCTGAGCACGACTTTCGTCGACCTGAGTTCGACGAACGTCGAACTCATTTTTACTGAGTCTTTGAAATCTCTAAGTCTTGAGTCTCTGGCAGTATGTTGATGGCTTGTCTAAGTGATGTTTACTCTAAGGACTTGGCCTAGACTCTAGGACACAACCATAACCCTGGATATACATGTTGGGCCATAAGATCCTAACTTAGTGAACCTAGCCCAAATCCTACTAGGGATACAACAATCTCCCCCTATTTGGGTGAGGTCACTAATTACAGACTCAATGATAAAAAGAAATGTACAAAGAAAGAAAAACATATATCTGGCAGAGAATGAAACAATATATACAGCAGATATATTTATACACAATAAGCTTCGTATCATAAGAGCATAATTTTTCAAAAATAATACCATAAACACAGAGGTTCAGGTTTTATTTCTTCTGCTTCTTTTCCTTTAGCTTCTCTTCTTTGCTTCTATCCCTAGGCTTAGTGAAAATGATCTCCTTGTTGGGATTGGCAGCTTCTTTCTTTGAGATGTACAGATTTGATGCTCCAATCATAGTCAGGGTAGAAGTTCTGGGTACAATAGCCTCTGGATGTAATGCCATGTATTCTGCTGGATTAAACACTTTCTTGCTGACTTGAAGTTTATCCAGTTCTCTTTCTCTATATGATGACATACTTGTAAACCTTGATGGATCTTCACCTTCCTCCATAGCCTTCTTTATTTGTGACAGACCAATCAACTCCTAAAGCCTTACCATCCTGAAATTTGGATCAACATCCTGACTGACAGATGACTGATCATCTTGTGGAAGTAGCAGAGTAACAGGCTTGAATTGTGTGGATTGTGCTTGGAAACTTGTCACTTTTTGGCTTTCATCACTTTGAGTGTATAGGGACTTTGGAGGAGCAGCCTCACTATATTTTCCTTTGGGCTTATGGGACTCTGTATGCCTTCTATATTGGTGTTGTGGAGCTTGCTGTTTGGGAGGTGAGAATTTTGGTCTTTGATAAATGACTTCCTTGATTTCCTCTATAGAACTGATATTCCTTTATTGAATGCCTCCTTGGGAATGTTGTCTGGATGACCTTTCCTGCCTTTGATATGTTCTGGTGAAAGATGTAGGCTTGGAAGATACATCTGAACTTTGAGAAGTAGCTCTTGAGGCACCAACCGCAGGAGGGGGAGGAGGAGGAGGAGGACATCTCTTAAATTTCTGTGGAGGAGGAGAGTATCTTCTGCTCTTCTTCCTTGCCTTCTGTTCATTTTTGGATATCCACATCCATGCTGGCATACCCTTGTATGGAGTTATATTCTACAAGATGTAGTAGGGTGTGTTATTTGCTGGATTGGGTTTTGGGGAAGGAGGTGGAGGAGCTTTTCTCTTCTTGGAAACTTTCTTCCTCTTTGGATCCTCATCAGAATCATCATCATCATCATCATCTAATTGCTGTGGATTATCATACAGTGCATCAATCTCACTTATTGTGTCATCAGGAATTGTTGACTTTTCTTTCTTGGCAGGAACTGGAGGAGAAGTTGGAGAACTATATACATCAGTGCATTCAGCAGCTGATTTATTTTCTTCCTCAATATCAGCCATGACCAGTGCATCTAGATCAAGCATTAAAGAATCATCCATAATATAAACTGGTGCATTAGGAGATGATATGGTGGGGGAAGCAACTCTGGGAGGAGACTCTGGAGCTGCATAAGTGGCCTTGAGCCAGATTGGTGTGATATAGGGAATTATAGCCATGGATTGCTTAGTGCTGTCAGCTGGTACATCTGTTGCTATAAATTCTTCTTGTACATCTGCTACTACATTTGATACTGTTTCCAATTCAGTTTCAACTAACTCTGCTGTTGTTGCTGCTACTGTTGCTGCTTTTATTGCTACATCTGCTACTGTTTCTACTGTGTACATATCCTTTTCAATTGATTCTGCTTGTGCTGTTGCTCTTGCTACAACTACTGCTGCTTCTTCATCAAGTATCTCCCCCTACCTAGTTTTAGTAGGAACTGAAGCCAAGCCCCCAATTAAAGAGGGAGCAGTAGTGAAAGCAGATATTTGTGCAGCTAGAGAGGAGATGGAGGCAGTAAGAGGAGAGATAGCCTCTGCTATGAGTGATTTTAGAAGGGGTGTGAGGAGGGTAATGAGTGGAGAGACAATGAAAGGGTCCAATAGGGGGGAGGTAGATGTTGTGGCAGGGGTTGGTTGAGTGGAGGTGGTATTTGCTGGTGGAGTTAGAGGTGGAGGTGGGAGTTGAGTGTCTTAGTGAGAGTCATTTGGAGGAGAGGGAGTGTTGAGAGGGGATGATAGGAGGTTAAAGGATGGGAGGGATGAGAGGTTGGATAGGGGGATGTCAGCTAAATGCCTTGGAAAAGGAGATGGGGGTGGTGATGGCAGTGATGTATCATGCTGGGGGGAAGGAGTATGAGGAGGAATATGGGTTGGATATATAGGAATTGCAAGCTGGGATGGAGTTTGGAGAGCTAGAGGTTGTATAGTGGTGGATGGAACCTCTTCAGTAGGGTGGGAAGTGGCTGGAGCAGCCCTTGTACTCTCAGGAGCTTGGGTGGCAGAGGATGAAGCCTTAGAGGGCTTTGTGATTGTCCTCTCCCACCTGCCAAATAAGGAATAGGTGATCCTTTTGCTGGCATTGATGAATATGGTCTGGGAGACCAGTGATTCAGCAGCTTTTTCTTTAGAGAAGATCCCAAGGATCCTTCCAAAGTTAACTTCCTTTTTATTGTTCTTTTTCTTGATAAGATTAAAAATGATCTGTGCCCAGTCCATATGTTTCTTATTCACCACTGCACACATAACCAGAAATTGATGCAGTGTATACCCATTCTCTGATCTCTGACTCAGCATCATATCATATTCTTCATTATCGATTTCTAACTCTTCGTCTCCATTATTTAATCAAAAAATTTCAGTTAAGATGACAGGAGAGAGAGAGAGAGACGACAGTACCCGCTATTGATCCGATCATGGTGTTGTCCTCTGCTGTAGACGCAGTGTATACCCATTCTCTGATCTCTGTGCCAGGTAATTTGATTCTGGTGGTCAGTAAATTCTTCAGTTGCTGGTCTTCCAGTAGTTTCAGAATGTGTAGGAAGATTTGATCTGAGTGCTGGAAGGAATTGAAATCCACGTCGAATCCGGTGTCAAATTTTATCGCTGCAAGTGTTCCTGTTGGAATCGCCATGAGTGCACCTGCAAGAGAGAAAACAAAGATCAAGTGCAAGGGGAACTGAAAGGGCGGGACAGAGGTCGAAGAAAACCTAAATATAAGGTTTTCTAGAATATGAAACAACAAACTCCATTCCACTAAAAGAAATAGTTCTTCGATCTGAGCTCAACGAAATAATTTGGAGTTAAATAATTTGTCGATCTCAGACTGAAGGGTTGAAGAAATTTCATCGAGCTCCGTTCGATGAAAGTTTTCTGAAGTAGGTTCGTCGATCTCAGGTCGACGAAACTAACTTTACTAACAAGGAGTTCGTCGATCTCAGGTCGACGAAATCTGAAGAGTTCTTTGAGTGTAGACAGAAACTAAACTAAGTCTTCTCCATTGATCATTCCAAGCTGATTTACAAAGAACAAGTGATTTCTTTCATCCAAGGGCTTGGTGAAAATATCTTCTTTTTGCAAATCAGTGTAGATATAGATGAGTTTAATTTGGTTTTTGTCTACACACTCTCTAATGAAATTATTCCTAATGTCTATATGTTTAGTCCTATTGTGATGGACTAGATTTTGTGTTATAGATATAGCACTTGTATTATCACATAAGAGAGTTGAATTATTTAAGTTGAAGCCATAGTCCAGGAGTTGGTTTTGGATCCATAGCATCTGGGAAAAGCAACTTCCAGCTGCATGTATTCTGCTTCAGCAGTTGATGTAGACCCAAATGACTGCTTTTTACAAAACCAGGACATAGATCTAATACCAAGGAACTGGCAAGTTCCTGAGGTACTCTTTCTATACACCCTGTATCCAACAAAGTCAGCATCTGAGTATCCAGTTAACTCAAATTCTAACTCAGTGGGATACCAGAGTCCTAGACTAGGACAACTCTTTATATATCTTAAAATCCTTTTTAGAAAAACTAGGTGAGATTCTTTAGGGTTCACCTGGAACCTAGCACAAAGACATGTAACAAACATTATATCAGGTCTGCTAGCTGTAAGATATAATAGGGACCCAACAATGCCCCTATATAATTTCTGATCCACAGGTTTCCCAAGTGCATCAGAGTCAATTACAGCATTGGTAGTCATTGGTGTTTTCTTTGCTGAGGCATCAGCCATCCCAAACTTTTTGATAAGCTCTTTAGCATATTTAGCTTGGGAGATGAAGATGTCATCAGGCAACTGCTTCCCTTGGAGACCAAGGAAGTAGGTGAGCTCATCCATGCTACACATTTAAAATTTTTAATGCATGAGGTTAGAGAACCTCTTGCATAATTTGGAATCAGTAGACCCAAATATGATGTCATCCACATAAATTTGTACTAACAAAGTTTGGTCCTTATTATGTCTAGTGAATAATGTTTTTTCTACTATGCCTCTAGTGAACTTATGCTCTATCAAAAAGCTAGACAGGGTCTCATACCAAGCTCTCTGAGCTTTCTTTAAACCATAAAGAGCTTTATGCAATTTGAATACAAAAGAGGGATGAGTTAGAGAAACAAAACCTAGAAGTTGTTCAACATAAACCTCTTCTTTAAGTTCTCCATTTAAGAATGCACTCTTGACATCCATTTGATATACTTTGAACTTCTTGAATGCAGCATAAGCCAGAAATATCCTTATAGCTTCTAGCCTGGCAACATGGGAAAATGTTTGATCATAGTCAATGCCTTCCTCTTGCCTATATCCTTGAGCAACAAGCTTAGCCTTGTTCCTCACAATCACTCCTTAGGCATCTAGCTTATTTCTGTATACCCATTTGGTTCTAATGACTGGGTGGTCTTGGGGTCTTGGAACCAAATCCCAAACTCTACACCTCTCAAATTGGTTTAATTCCTCTTGTATTGCAATGATCCAGTGGGGATCCTGCTCAGCATCATGTATGGATAGAGGCTCAACCTGAGAGAGAAAACATGCATGCATCAAATCTTGGTTGAGTTGATGCCTTATTTATACACCTACTGAGATGTATCCAATCACTTGGGATATGGGGTGATCCCTTAGTGTGACAAAGTCAGTGGGTGGAGTTTGTTCTGCAATAGTATTTGGAACTAATTCCTCTTGTGGAATTGTTTGTGTTGTTGAGGGATTGTCATTACCTTCAGTGCTTTCTTCTTCACTTTCTTCATTAACTTGTGGAAAAGGATGTGTTGTAACCTCTTGGGTGAGGCTTAGTCCATCCAAATTCTTACACAAGCGAGGTACCTACAAAGGACTTTTGGTAGAAATCTCTTTCTCCTTGCAAGACATGTTAGTTCCATCAAAGGTAACATGAATAGATTCTTCAATTTTTAATGATGATTTATTGAAAATCCTATAAACTTTGCTTACTTGGGAATATCCTAGAAAATTTCCCTCTTCAGCTTTAGCTTCAAACTTTCTAATGTATCTCTTGTTGTTATTATGTACATAGCATATACATCCAAATACTTTAAAATAAGTGATTTTAGGTTTCTTCCTTTTAAGTAATTCATAGGGAGTCCTATTCTTTAGTTTGTGTATCAGACTCCTGTTCAGTATAAGATTTGTTGTGCTTACAGCCTCTGCCTAGAAGGTTAGGGGCATGTAAGTATCTGCAAGTAATGTGCCTGCAGCTTCAATTAGGGTCCTATTTTTTCCTTTTAGCTACCCCATTTTGTTTTAGAGTTCTAGGAGCTGAGAAGCAGTACCTGATACCTTCCTTCTCACAGAACTCATGCATACGAAGAGACTCAAACTCTGTACCATGATCACTTCTGATCAATGCAACATGAGTAGAGTACTCAATCTGTATGGTCCTGAGAAAATCTGTAAGAACTTTAAAGGTATCTGACTTAGATCTCAAAAAGAACACCCAAGTGAATCTTGAGAAGTCATCTACAATAACTAAGGTGTAGGATTTCCCTCCTAGGCTTTGTACAGCAATGGGTCCAAAGAGATCCATGTTTAGCAAGTACAAGATCCTAGGTGAATCACTTTTATTAATTGATTTAAAACTAGATTTAGTTTGCTTGCCTAGTTGACAAGCCCTGCAGAGACCTTCCTTCTTGTAGGGAGCAGAAGGCAGACCTCTCACTAGGATGTCTTTTGATAGCCTAGCAATGTTTTTCATGTTTACATGACCTAGCCTTTTATGCCAAAGTTCATTGTGATTACTAATTATATTAAGCAGATGTCTGAGTTGGCAGAGAGAAAATCAAATAAGTATATGTTGCCTTATCTATTTCCAATTAAAACAGTTTTGTTTTCTTTAGATGAAATAATACAAGAGCTAGAGTTAAAAATTACCTGATAACCTTCATCACAAAGTTGACTTATTAAGATGAGGTTATGCTTCAATCCACTTACATAGGCAACCTTCTTGAAAGTCACTGCTCCAATCTTGACTTTACCATAGCCTTTGGTCTGGCCACAGTTTGAATCACCAAAGATAACCTTTGGTCCCAGCTTGGACTTATAATCACTTAAGTTGTCCTTGCTTCCTGCCATATGCTTGGAGCAACCACTGTCCAGATACCATTGTTGATTAAATGTTGGACAACTCTTTACCTGTAAGAATGATAGTTAGTTGTTCTTGACCCAGGTAACCTTAGGTCCTTGTTGATTTACATAACTGTAACTGAGAATGTAAGAATATTCTGGTTGGTTCTTGTAGCCTTTACGATTATATCTTCTTGGTGGTATTATCCATTGATTAAAAGGATTAACTGATTTCCTAGGATTACTAGAGTTGCTGTTATGGATATAATTTTTGTTAAGTCTTTCTGGGTTCGATGAATTGTTGTGAGTTTGTTGACCAGAGTTCAACGAATTGGAATGAGATCGTCGATCTCTGCTCAGAGAATGAACAAGTTCTTTTTTTGTGCCCCAAGTTCGTCGATCTCTACTCGACGAACCATACACAGTTTGTCGGTCACAGAAGGATGAATGATTATTATTGAAATTTGTGTTCAGAGATCATCGTACTGAGGTCGACGATCTATTCATATATCGTCGATCTGAGTTCGACGATAACTGCTGAACATTATTACTTTTATTATTCTTCTGGTTTTTAAGTTTATTCTTTGTTTCAATCTTTTTAAGAACTTCATTAACCTTATTAACCTATTCAGTGTTTTTCTTTCCTTTATTAGAAACAAAATTTACAGGTTTAGAAAGATGGTTCTTTTGGATTAGTATTGGTTCACTGGATGAAGCTCCTAACCCTAATCTACAGTTATTGGTTCTAGTATTTAATGTGCTAGTTATATCTAACAATCTTAAACTTTTGCCATTTAATGTTTCTTCCAATATCTAAGCTTTGCTAAGTTCAGATTTCAGAAAGATGATTTGTTCTTTTGCAGACTCTAGTTCATTAGATAGATTAACATTTTCAGAAATGATTTTATCTTGATCTTTTAATTTTTATCTAAGAAGTTTTATTTCCATCTCAGAGCTTATCAAATCTAAGCATAAATTTTTAAATTCAAATTTAAATTCATCAGATTAAAAATCATATGATGCTAATACCTGGTCTTCAGCTGACAGGATTTCTTCATTATCAAAATCATCTATATTTGATCTGATACTGCTGGCATCAATTGCCATGAGGCAAACTTCCTTTGCCTTTGCCTCCTCTTCTTCTTCACTGGAGCTTGATGATGTGGATTCATCTTATGTTTCACTCCAGGATTCAGCTACAAAGCCTTTATCCTTCTTCTTATATTTGCTGGAAGAAGGCATGCTGCTGTGCTGTCTTCTTGTGTCCTTCTCTCTTCTCTTCTCCTTCTTCTAATTCTTTGGACACTCAGAGATGAAGTGTCTAGGTTTCCGCAGCCAAAGAAAACCACTTCCTTAGTATGGGTTTTATTATACCTTGGCTTGTAATCCTGCTTGGATGACTTTCTCCTGAAGTCTTTCCTTGCCATCTTGTAGAATCTTTTGGCAAATAGACTCATCAACTCTTCATTAACTGTTGGAGTCTCTGTCTCTTCAGTAGCTTTGAATGCAATGATGCACTCCTTCCTTGCTTGTGGAGGTGTTCTTTGCTCAGCTGCTTCTCTGGTCTTGATGAGTTGTTCATATGACTTTAACTTTCCCAAAAGAGATTCAGTGGAACTCTCATTTAGCCTTCTGGCCTCCTTGATGGGCCAAATCCTTGAATCCCATGAGCTTGGGAAGCACATGAGGATCTTGTCATTCACCTCTGTGAGGATGATGTCCTTGTCCAAGGTTTTCAGCTCATTTATGATGTAGCTCAACCTGTTGTACATGTCTGCCACTGACTCAGCTTCCTCCTTCTTGAAATTCTCATATTGTGATATGATATTTGATCTTCTATCCTTTCTTTCATCAGCAGATCCAGCCACCATTTGATTCAGGGAATCCCAAATGGCCTTGGCTGATGTACATTCAGCCACTTTCTGAAAAATGTCATCTGACATTGTCTAGGCAAATATGTTCATTGCCTTGGCATCATCAATTTTGGCCTTTTTCCGAGCCTCAGTCCACTCAGGTGGTGGAACTGCATTAGTGCTGGATGATGCTACTATTGTAAGTGATGTAGGGGGACCTGTCAAAATGGAATTATAGATATCTTCATCAATGGAGTTCATATATAATTTTATTCTTGCCTTCCAGATGGTAAACTTATTTAGGTTGGAAACTGGAGGTCTGGTGCTTGCAAAATCTTTGTTTTGGGCCATGCTGTGTGAGTATAAATCTAATGGGAATAGAATGACAGATCTAACTCAGGATCTTTGGTTCAAGGGTTAGCTTGTACAACCAAAAGAACTTCCCTCTGATACCAATTGAAATTGAGGTGTTAGATCTGGAACACTCAAGAGGGAGGGGGGGTGAATAGAGTATCCTGAAAAAACTATTTGAACTTTTGTAGTAAATAATTATTGCAGAATGAAAAATTAATTAAGCAAAATATAGCAGTCCTAACTATCACAGCCACAACAAGAACAAAAAGAAAAGGGCAACCATACAACACAAGAACTTATAGTGGTTCCCCAACCTGGGTACATCCACTCTTCTACCACCCTAGTAGGAATCCACTCAGATTTTTTATCAGGTGTCTGACACCAATGAGCTTTTGATCAGGTGCTCAAAAAGTAAACCTCAAGTCTTTTGTTTAGGTGACTTGCAACCAGGAATCACTTTTGAAGGGAGTAGAGAACCCTTTATACAGTAGGGGATGAGAGAGTGATTATGTCTTCTCTTTCTCAATTATACAACTTGAGAAGACTCTATGGACTTGATGTTAGCAAAACCTCCCTCGGAGATAATGAATAGATTTAGGTGGTTGGAACTTTGCTTCAGGGTGATAGGCCTTCAGGATTTTAGCTTCAACCAGAAGATCTTCAGGAACTTCTTTGACTGATGCAGTAGTTGTTTTCTGTTGAAAGTTTCTGAGAGGATGACAGATGAAGAAAACTCTTGATTTGAATAGTTTTTCTTCTTCTTCTGAAAGCTATTCTTCTTCTGGTCTAACAGTTCTTTCTTTCTAGCACTTTGTTGTCAAGAGAGAGAGAGATAAGTGAAATCCTTGTTGCGAGACGATGGTGTTGTACTTTTCTTTACTAGTTTTATGTGTGTCTGTATCAGTTATGTGTCCAGGAAGAGGAAAAATCCATCTTTTATATTTTCCATGTAAAAGTCCTTTTGAATTTCGAAAATCCTTTCTGCATTCAATGCTGACGGCCAAAGAATATTTTGCATTGATTGATTTCCCCAACTATCCCTATGAAAAACGGCAGGCAATAACCCTGATGAAGACCATAATTAATGCTCCGTCTAACGGTAATATTCAGAGAATATTTTGGTATTAATTACTCGGGAATTATTACATTATAATAGGGACAGAAGGATGAAAATAACCAAGTTTGTATTCGTCGACCTGAGTCCACAGTTCGTTGAGCTGAGATCTAAGATCGTCGACCTGAGTTTGATTCTGGACTTAGAATATTTGAGATGTTCTCTAGCGTTGAGTGTTGATGCATATGATCCAGAGTTAGTCGTCCTGAGACCTAAGAACTAAGTTCGTCGATCTGAGATCCAAGATCGTCGATCGTAGTTTGATTCTGGACTTAAAATATTTGAGATATTCTCTAGTATTGAGTGTTCAAGCATATGTTCCAGAATTAGTCGACCTGATACCTGTGAACTGAGTTCGTCGAGCTCAGCTCAGAGAATCTTTCTCTGATTTCGTGGAGCTAAGCACGACTTTCGTCGACATGAGTTTAATGAACGTCGAACTCATTTTTACTGAGTCTTTGAAATCTCAAAGTCTTGAATCTCTGGCAGTATGTTGATGGCTGGTCCAAGTGATGTTGACTCTAAGGACTTGTCCTAGACTCTAGGACACAACCATGACCCTAGCAATACATGTTGGGTCATAAGATCCTAACTTAGTGAACCTATCCCAAATCAAGCTAGGGATCCAACACGTTGCAAAGAAAAGAACCCAAGCCACAGTATGAATGTCCACTAAAATACCCAAAATAGGAACTAGCGTACAAATACACAAAGTACTTGGCCTTATGGCCTTACATGAGTTTACTTTAAACAAATAGTGTCTTCCAAACATCATCACGCAGGCTGGTCACACATGAGAATAAAAGTAAACATTCACATTGGCCTTCGAGGGCCGGCACAGTAACAAGGGTTTCAGCCCGCTATTTTCCACTAGGCTCCGCAGCACCTGCAAGCAACCATCCACCGCAACGGTGGCAAACAAAAGCAACGTTCAGCTAAAGCTGACTAAATTATAATGACCCCAACCAGGATTTGGGGGTGGCGGTGCTGCTTCACTGTAGTTTATAGGTAAAAGCAAACAGTATAGTGAAAGTACAATAGAAGTACACTTCACCACAGGCGTATTCACACACGACCATATACCCCGTGCTCTCATGGCACTTACACAGTAAACTCGGTGAACCACCACCCCTAGGACGGCAAAGTCGTGAGCTAAAAGTCTTTTTTAGTCGAAGCCTAAGACCCGCCTTCTATGCCATTGATAGGCCTCTTAAACCGAACCACATAGAGCGGGTACGGTTCCACTAAACTCCTTGCTCACACCACCACAACAATTCAAGTTATCGACACGAGTTAAGCTTCCCCAAATCCCAAATATCGATCAAACAAAATTACATAACCCAATTATGCATAAGGTTGGCTCCCAGGCCATCAAAACTGCAGAACTTCGCTTCTGCCCAGATTTCCGGGTGCACCTTGGAGTTAATCCTCAAGGCTTCCTGTTGCAATCTACCGCGTAGAAAACAAGAAAACAACCATCGGCACGGATTCTTATCCGGCTATTCATGCATAATAAAACAACACCGATACAGACCAACTTGTCTGGGTAGGCTTCACACACCATGCCTATGTCCGTACTTCGATTCCGGACTCTACATGCAAAACAATTGGGACTATTCATGTCTACCTGAAGGAATACCTCGCACTCACCGCTCAATCGCGGGAGGGAGTTTCTTATGCAAAAAGGAAAGGGACATCACATGTCCAAGAAGTGAATCGTTACCCTTGTAGTTCTCTTTGGCGCCATGAAGATCTAGACGGATGAAAAGCACCGCAATGGCCTCACCTCTGTAGATATTGACTCGGCTTGCGATTTGGGGCTCTGAAGCTTCACTGACGACCGGATCTCTCCTTCTCCTTCTTACTTGCTCTCCCCTATCTCTAAGGCTTTCAGAAAGAGAAAACTCAAAGTGGAAAGAGGGTTTCAAACCCTATTCCCTGCCTTAACTCAGCAAGGACCACCCTGGACCATTAGATCCCATTAGAAGGAAACGAATGGCCATGATTCACACATAAAACCTCTTTCTTGGGCTGAACACGGCTTATGACATGCTCATGTCCAAGGTCGTGTTACACAGTCGCCGTAAACCAAGAAATACAGAACAGGACACGGCCTGTGACACGGCTTGGGACACGCCCGTGTCAACTATAGACACACCCGTGTCATGGGCTATGTTCCCCAATCAACTCTAAAACCATCGTATACCGACAGGAAACCGGCTTAGACACGCCCGTGTCAAACGTTGAAATGCCCGTGTAAATCGGTACACGCCCGTGTTACGAGGCATGTTGCTTACTCGACATAGGACCAAAACATCCTAAAGAGGACACGGCCATATGACACGCCCATGTCACAGGCCATGTGCCAGACACGCCCTAGGAAATGCCCATATCACATGCCGTGTAACTCTCTCGACATAGGCCGACTAACAGCCCGTGTAGGACACAGCCCTGGACACGCCCGTGTCTCAGGACGTATGGCCCTTACCAGGCCCCAAAATTTGCTTTAAACGTTGTCTGTCCCTCATTTGAGTTTCGGGGCATTACAATTCTCTCCCTCTTTAAATAATTTTGTCCCGAAATTATGGAATAGAAAGTACTCAAACTTAGACGATACCTGAGAAAAAGAGCTCGGGATACTCCTCGAGCGTGGTCTGCTCTAGCTCTTATGCAAGCTCCTTATAATTGTAGTTGTACCATCGTAATTTGACCATCCTGATGTCTTTGTTCCGCAGTCGCTTGACTTCAGAGTCCTCAATGCGAACGGGTTTGACCTTCATCGTCAACCCATTATCAACCAGTACTTGATCGGCCACAATAACTTGTGACGGCTCTTGCACCGCCTTCCACAACACCGATATATGGAATACATCGTGCAGACCACACAATTCCACTGATAGCTTCAGTCGATAAGCTGCTTCACTAATACACTCTAGAACCTCAAACAGTCCAAGGTACCTAGGGCTTAGCTTCTTCAAGCGACGTACCCGTGAAATACCCTTGAACAGCTTAATCTTCAAGTATACCCAGTCACCAACAGCGAACTCAACGTTTCAATGCTTGGAATAATTGTATTTAGCCTGCCTCTCCTGAGCGATCAGCAACCGTTCTCGTATAGTTCGTACCAACGAAGTGGCGTCTTCCACCTCTTGTCGTTTGTACAACTTCGACTCACCCGTTTCCAACCACGACAACGACGTGCGACATTTTCTACCATATAGGGCCTCGAAGGGCGCCATTTGAATACTTGCTTGGTAGCTATTGTTATAAGAAAACTCCACAAAGTACATGTGATCTTCCCACTGCTTCCTGAAATCCAAGACGCACATGTGAAGCATGTCTTCCATCGTCCTGTTGACCCTCTCAATCTGACCATCCGTCTGTGGATGAAAGGCCGTGCTTAAACTCATCTTAGTCCCCAACATTTATTGCACCAACCTCCTGTCATTGGACGTGAACCACCCATCTTGGTCACTCACGATGTAGTGGGGCACACCGTGTAATCGAACAATATTATCTACATAGAGTTTTGCAAGTTTAGCCACCGAATAATCCTTTCTATTCGGAATAAAGTGCGATAGCTTTGTCAAACGATCCATGATCACCCAGATGGCATCATTCCCCTTCTGCGATCTTGGCAAACCATGCACAAAATCTATAGAAATATCGTCGAACTTCCACTTCGGGATAGGCAAGGGCTTCAAGAAACCTCCGGGCTTCTGGCACTCCGCCTTCACCAAGGCGCACGTTTGACACTTCGCCACGTAAAGTGTCACGTCCTTCTTAAGTCCTGGCCACCAGAACAACTTTTTCAAATTACAACACATCTTCATGCTCCCTGGGTGAATCGAGTACTTGGTATGATGAGCCTCGTACATAAATTCCTCTTGTATCTTATCCATATTTGGGATGCACCGACGACTATCCTTCCATAACAATCCATCAACAACACTAAATTGGGAATTTGACCCATCCACAGCCTCATCCATGATCTGCTTCATGTTGCTATCCAAAACTAGAGCCTGCCGAATCCTATCGGCAAGGTCATACTACACCTCTGTCCAATTCAGTTGTTCTTTGGCACTAGTCTTCTTGTCAACAAAAGAGATCTCCAATGGCTCCAAATCCCGAATCAAACGCTCGTCATGAGCCGAAAACCAGTTGGCCTGCGCGGGAGCCCTGCGACTCAACACAACAGCAACCGCATTACCTTTACAAGGCATATAATGTATCTTAAATGTGTAGTCCCCCAGAACTCCATCCATCTCCTCTGCCGCATGTTTAGATCCTTTTGATCCAATAAGTACTTCGGTCTCTTGTGATCGGTGTAGATATCTACCTTCACACCTTACAGGTAATGCCTCCACAGCTTTAGGGCAAATATCACGGCCGCTAACTCAAAGTCGTGGACCGAATAATTCCTCTCGTGTACCTTTAGCTGACGCGAGCCATAAGCTATCACACTCCCATGCTGTATTAGAACGCAATCAAAACCACTGCCCAAAGCATCACTGTAGATCTCAAAACCTTCGGTCCCACTCAGCGAACATAGAACAGGTGCCGTGGTGAACCGTCTCTTTAGCTCTTCGAAAGCTTATGCACACTCAGGCGTCCAAATAAACTTTTGATCTTTCCTCGTCAAAGTAGTGAGGGGGAACGCTATCCGCGAGAAGTTCTCTAAGAAGCGCCTGTAGTAGCCGGTAAGTCCCAGAAAACTCTGGACTTCCGCTACTGTAGACCACACAGGCCACTCCCGTATAGAATCTATCTTTGCTGGATCCACCACAATTACCTCTCCACTAACTATGTGACCAAGGAACACTACCGAGGACAACAAAAACTCGCATTTGGAGAACTTGGCATATAGTTGGTTCCTCCTAAGTGTCTCCATCAGCAAATGCAGATGCTTAAAGTGATCCTCCTCACATTGCGAGTACACCAAAAAATTGTCGATAAAGACTATCACGAAGTGGTCCAGGTACTCTCTGAACGTTATGTTCATCAGATCCATAAACATTGATGGCGCATTAGTCAGCCCAAACGGCATGATAGTAAACTCATAATGCCCATACCTCGTGCTAAAAGCAGTCTTGGGGATGTCACTTTCTCTTATTCTCAGCAGATAATATCCGGACTTAAGATCCAATTTTGAGTACACCGATGACCCAACTAATTGATCTAACAGATCATCAATCCTTGGGATCAAATACTTCTCCTTTTCCGTTAACTTATTCAGCTCTCGATAATCAATACAAAGTCGCAAACATCCATATTTCTTCTTAACAAAATGGACCGGTGCGATCCAAGGCGACGAACTTGGACGCAGATAACCCTGTTGCAATAGCTCTTCAAGTTGAATCTTCAGTTCCGCCATCTCCTTAGGCACTAACTGATACAGAGAGCGTGGCACAGGGTTGGCACCTGACACTAGCTCAATTGTGAAGTCACTGCGGTGGGGCTCCAGGGAGATCGTTAGGGAACACGTCAGGATACTCGGATACAATCGAGATACTTTCCAAACTAGGCTTAGGCTTTGAAGTCTCCATTAGCGTGAAAAACATCTCTACACCAGCACGAACTGCCTTAACCACCTGAACAGCAGACATCAAAGTGTTGCTCGTCCCTTTCAAGCCCACAAAAGTCGTCTCACAACTAGCTCCCAATTTGACCTCCTTGTGGTTGCAATCAATGTATGCCTGCTGCTCCGAGAGCCAATCCATACCAAATATCACGTCGAACTCCACCAGCCGTAGTAACGACCCTTGCAAGTCGATCTCTTGACTCCAAATCCGTATTTTTATGCAACAGACTCTATCCGCGTGCATTGAACACCCATTTGGCAACAACACATCCAATTTGTCCTTTGCCATCGAAGAAGGTACTCCGATGCACGATATATATCCTTCGGAAAAAAAGGAGTGTGAAGCTCCAGTATCGAAGAGTGCACTCACCGGATTATCAAAAATCAAAATAAAGCCTAGTACAAGCAGTAGTAAGTTAACATGTGCAAGGTAACAAACATTTAAAGCTAAACTGCAATAAATTTAAACCGTACCTGTGACCACATCAGCTTGCTTTATGGCCTCCTGCTGGGCTAGGTTGTAAACCCTAGGCTAGGTTAGAGAATAGTGTGATGCGGTTGACTCCACCGCTTTGCCCTTCTCCTCATATGTTGCTCCCAGCTTCCTCTCGGACTTTCGGCGTCCGCTCCAGCAATCTCGGGCATAGTGTCCCGGCTTTCCACAATTATAGTAACTGCCCAGGGTTCGGCTTGTAGTCGCCCCGGATATACCAGAAGAAGGGGTTGGACTCGAAGTCCTTGCCTTCTTATTCTATTTGCGAAACACAGATTTTGAGGTGTTCGGCATTTTGAACTCCGTCCTCTTTGCACTAGAGTCTTTCTTCGCTTGTACATTCCTTAGATCTTTCTCCAACGACTGGTCAGTGTTGACCAAGGTTAGAAAACCCTGCATCATAGGACCCGTGAGTAGTATCCTTAGGTCATACCGCAGACCCTTATAAAATTGGGTTGTCTTACGCTCCTCATCAATGAATGTAAAGCTAGCGTATGGACCCAACCGTGTAAATTCGTGGAGGTACTTGTCCACGCTACTATCTCCTTGCATCAACTTTTGGAACTCATCTCCATCGCAATCCTCTGAGCCGAGGGAAGGTACCTTGCAAAAAATAGTCTCGAAAATTCCTCCATCAAGACGATTGTGAGTTGCCTTCCCCCAATGTGGTGTAGCTCTAAACCTTCCCACCACAACCTTGCATCGCCATCCAACAGGAAAGTGGTTATGGTGGTCTTTTGCCACTCCTCCATTTTCGTAGCCATCAAGACTCTCTTTACTCGGGAGAGCCAATCCTCAGCTTAAGATGGGGTTCCAGTCCCCGAGAACACCAGAGGATGAAGGACATTACATGTTTGAGCTGCTTTTCAGTCGCTCTTCTAGGTATTAACAGCTCCACAGCCAATTGTTCAACCCTTCTCGGTCTGCCACTTGAAGCGGTACCTGCTCCACCGCAGGAGTTGGGTGCTTCACCTGCCTTGCTGGCTAGGCGTAATTATTGCAAACACCGCTTCAACCACCAATCTTATGGTTTCTGCCAAAGTAGGTGTTGGAGGCACATCATTCAGTACGCTACTTGCCTCAGAATGCGAGTTTTTTGAAGGTCCGGCACTACTCCTGGTCACCTATAGACATACAAAACACCGTTAAGTGACCGAACAATATTGCAAAAAGCAATTATAGGAACACGCAGCTTCCTCAAACATGTGTATTTTCATTCCTAAGAGGACATTCATGGGTTCTTTTATGTTATAACGATGACGCACATACATGTGCTCACAACCGCTTAAAAGAATTCGTCCTCGAATTCCAATAAGCATGACCAAAACCAGTAGTCTGATACCAAATTATAATACCCCTATCCGTCACATAGCATATAGTAGTAGGTCCGGCCGGGGCCCGACGCCATATACCACAGACAGACTGTAGGGTTACTAAATGAAACCATCCTTCTAATAACAAACATCCTACACAGAGCACATTCTAGAGGAAGAATTTTAAACATTGCAAAGAAAAGAACCCAAGAAACAACATGAATGTCCACTAAAATACCAAAAATAGGAATGAGCATCTGACCTTGGTATTGAAGAAGCTAAAAGAGCATGCATTATTTTCCATGTACTTGGCCTTATGGCCTTACATGAGTTTACTTTAAACAAATAGTGTCTTCCAAACATCGGCACGCAGTCCGGTCACACATGAGAATAAAAGTAAACATTTGTATTGGCCTTCGATGGCCGGCTCAGCAACAAGTGCTTCAGTGCGCTATTTGCCACTAGGCTCCACAGCACCTGCAAGCAACCTTCCACCACAATCATGGCAAACAAAAGCAATGGTAAGCTAAAGCTGACCAAATTGTAACGAACCCAGCCCATATTTGGGGTGGCGTTGCTCCTTCCCTTCAGTTTATTAGTAAAAGCAAATAGTATAGTGAAAGTACAATATAAGCACACTTCACCACAGGTGTAGGCACGCACGGCTACACACCACGTGCTCTCAGGTCACTTACACGGTGAACTCGGTCCACCACCGCCCCTAGGACGGCAAAGTCGTGAGCTAATAGTCTTTTTTAGCCAAAGCCTAAGACCCGCCCTCTATGGCATCGATAGGTCTCTTAAACCGAACCACATAGAGTGGGTACGGTTCCACTCAACTCGTTGCTCACACCGCCACAACAATTCAAGTTATCGACATGAGTTAAGCTTCCCCGAATCCCGAATATCGATCAAACAAAAGTACGTAAACTGGTTATGCACAATGTTGGCTCCCAGGCCATCAAAATGGTAGAACTTCTCTTCTGCCTAGATTTCCGAGTGCACCTTAGAGTTAATCCCCAAGGCTCCCTATTGCAATCTACCACGTAGAAAACTCAAAAACAACCATCGGCATGGAGTCTTCTCCGGCTATTCATGCATAATGAAACATCACTGATCTAGACCAACTTTTCCGGGTAGGCTTCACACACCGTGCCTTTGTACGTACTTCGATTCCAGACTCTACATGCAAAATAACGGGGACTATTCATGTCTACCCGAAGGAATTCCTCACACTCACCGCTCACTCGCGGGAGGGAGTTTCCTATGCAAAAAGGAAAGGGACTTCACATGTCCAAGAAGAGAATCGTTACCCTTGTGGTTCTCTTAGGCGCCATGAAGATCTAGACGGATGAAAAGCACCGCAATGGCCTCGCCTCCGTAGATCTGGACTCGGCTTGCGATTTGGGGCTCCGAAGCTCCACCGATGACCGGATCTCTCCTTCTCCTTCTTCCTTGCTCTACCCTCTCTCTAAAGCTTTTAGAAAGAGAAAACTCAAAGTGGAATGAGGGTTTCAAATCCTATTCTTGGACTTAACTCAGAAAGGACCACCCTGGAGCATTAGATCCAATTAGAAGTAAACAAACGGCCACGATTCGCACTTAAAACCACTTTCTTGGGCCGAACACGGCTTATGACATGCTCGTGTCCAAGGTCGTGTTACACAGTCGCCATAAACCAGGAAATACAGAACAGGACACGGCCTGTGAAACGACTTGGGACACGCCCATGTCAACTATAGACACACTCGTGTCATGGGCTATTTGCCCCAATCGACGCTAAAACCATCGTATCCCGACAGGACACCGGCTTAGACACGCCCGTGTCAAACGTTGACACGCCCGTGTCAATCGGTACACGCCCGTATTGCGAGGCATATTGCTTACTTGACATAGGACCAAAACATCCTAAAGAGGACACGGCCATATGACACGCCCATGTCACAGGCCATGTGCCAGACACGCCCTAGGAAATGCCTATATCACATGCCGTGTAACTCTCTCGACATAGGCCGACTAACAGCCCGTGCAGGACACGGCCCTGGACACACCCGTGTCTCAGGCCGTATGGCCCTTACCAGGCCCCAAAATTTGCTTCAAACGTTGTCCGTCCCTCTTTTGAGTTTCGGGGCATTACAATTCTCTCCCTCTTTAAATAATTTTGTCCCGAAATTATGGAATAGAAAGTACTCAAACTTAGACGATACCTGAGAAAAAGAGTTCGGGATACTCCTCGAGCGTGGTCTGCTCTAGCTCTTATGCAAGCTCCTTATAACCGTAGTTGTACCATCGGAATTTGACCATCCTGATGTCTTTGTTCCGCAGTCGCTTGACTTCAGAGTCCTCAATGCGAACAGGTTTGACCTTCATCGTCAACCCATTATCAACCGGTACTTGATCGGCCACAACAACTTGTGACGGCTCTTGCACCGCCTTCCGCAACACCGATATATGGAATACGTCGTGCAGACCACTCAATTAAACTGATAGCTTCAGTCGATAAGCTGCTTCACTAATACGCTCTAGAACCTCAAACAGTCTAAGGTACCTCGGGCTTAGCTTCTTCAAGCGACGTACCCGTGAAATACCCTTGAATGGCTTAATCTTCAAGTATACCCAGTCGCCAACAGCGAACTCAACGTTTCGATGCTTGGAATAATAGTATTTAGCCTGCCTTTCCTGAGCGATCAGCAACCGTTCTCGTATAGTTCGTACCAACGAAGTGGCGTCTTCCACCTCTTGTCGTTTGTACAACTTCGACTCACCCGTTTCCAACCACGACAACGACGTATGACATTTTCTACCATATAGGGCCTCGAAGGGCGCCATTTGAATACTTGCTTGGTAGCTATTGTTATAAGCAAACTCCACAAAGTACATGTGATCTTCCCACTGCTTCCTGAAATCCAAGACGCACATGTGAAGCATGTCTTACATCGTCCTGTTGACCCTCTCGGTCTGACCATCCGTCTACGGATGAAAGGCCGTGCTTAAACTAAGCTTGGTCCCCAACATTTATTGCACCAACCTCCAGTCATTGGACATGAACCACCCATCTTGGTCACTCACGATGTAGTGGGGCACACCGTGTAATCGAACAATATTATCTACATAGAGTTTTGACAGTTTAGCCACCGAATAATCCTTTCTATTCGGAATGAAGTGCGATACCTTTGTCAAACGATCCATGATCACCCAGATGACATCATTCCCCTTCTACGATCTTGGCAAACCATGCATAAAATCCATAGAAATATCGTCGAACTTCCACTCCGGGATAGGCAAGGGCTTCAAGAAACATCAGGGCTTTTGGCACTCCGCCTTCACCAAGGCGCACGTTTGACACTTCGCCACGTAAAGTTTCACTTCCTTCTTAAGTCCTGGCCACAAGAACAACTTTTTCAAATTGCAACACATCTTCGTGCTCCCTGGGTGAATCGAGTACTTGGTATGATGATCCTCGTACATAAATTCCTCCCATATCTTATCCACATTTGGGATGCACAGACGACTATCCTTCCATAACAGTCCATCAACAACACCAAATTGGGAATTTGACCCATCCACAGCCTCATCCATGATCTGCTTCATGTTGCTATCCAAAACTTGAGCCTGCCGAATCCTATTGGCAAGGTCATACTACACCTCTGTTTAGTTCAGTTGTTCTTTGGCAATAGTCTTCTTGTCAACACAAGAGATCTCCAATGGCTCCAAATCCCGAATCAAACGCTCGTCATGAGCCGACAACCAGTTGGCCTGCGCAGGAGCCCTGTGACTCAACACATCAACAACCGCATTACCTTTACCAGGAATATAATGTATCTTAAATGTGTAGTCCCCCAGACCTCCATCCATCTCCTCTGCCGCATGTTTAGATCCTTTTGATCCAACAAGTACTTCAGTCTCTTGTGATCGGTGTAGATATCTACCTTCACACCATACAGGTAATGCCTCCACAGCTTTAGGGCAAATATTCCGGTCGCTAACTCCAAGTAGTGGACCGAATAATTCCTCTCGTGTACCTTTAGCTGACGCGAGCCATAAGCTATCACACTCCCATGCTGCAGTAGAATGCAACCCAAACCACTGCCCAAAGCATCACTGTAGATCTAAAAACCTTCGGTCCCACTCAGCGAACATAGAACCGGCGCCGTGGTGAACCGTCTCTTCAGCTCTTCGAAATCTTATGCACACTCAGGCGTCCAAATAAACTTTTGATATTTCCTCGTCAAAGTCGTGAGGGGTAATGCTATCTGCGAGAAGTTCTCTACGAAGCGCCTGTAAGAGCCGGTAAGTCCCAGAAAACTCTGGACTTCCGCTACTGTAAACCACACAGGCCACTCCCGTATAGCAACTATCTTTGCTGGATCCACCACAATTCCCTCTCCACTAACTATGTGACCAAGGAACACTACCGAGGACAACCAAAACTCGCATTTGGAGAACTTGGCATATAATTGGTTTCTCCTAAGTGTCTCCATCAGCAAATGCAGATGCTTAAAGTGATCCTCCTCACATTGCGAGTACACCAAAAAATTGTCGATAAAGACTATCACGAAGTGGTCCAGGTACTCTCTGAACGTTATGTTCATCAGATCCATAAACATTGATGGCGCATTAGTCAGCCCAAACGGCATGTCGGTAAACTCATAATGCCCATACCTCGTGCTGAAAGCTGTCTTGGGGATGTCACTTTCTCTTATTCTCAGCAGATAATATCCGGACTTAAGATCCAATTTTGAGTACACCGATGACCCAACTAATTGATCTAACAGTTCATCAATCCTTGGGATTAGATACTTCTGCTTTTCTGTTAACTTGTTCAGCTCTCGATAATCAATACAAAGTCGCAAACATCCATCTTTCTTCTCAACAAAACGGACCGGTGCGATCCAAGGCGACGAACTTGGACGCACATAACACTGTTGCAATAGCTCTTCAAGTTGAACCTTCAATTCCGCCATCTCCTTAGGCACTAACTGATACAGAGAGCGTGGCACAGGGTTGGCACCTGACACTAGCTCAATTGTGAAGTCACTGCGGTGGGGCTCTAGGGAGATCGTTAGGGAACACGTCAGGATACTCGGATACAATCGAGATACTTTCCAAACTAGCCTTAGGCTTTGAAGTCTCCATTAGCATAAAAAACATCTCTACACTAGCACGAACTGCCTTAACCACCTGAAAAGCAGACATAAAAGTGTTGCTCGCCCCTTTCAAGCCCACAAAAGTCGTCTCACAACTAGCTCCCAATTTGACCTCCATGTGGTTGCAATCAATGCATGCCTGCTGCTCCGAGAGCCAATCCATACCAAATATCACGTCGAACTCCACCAGCCATAGTAACGACCCTTGCAAGTCGAACTCTTGACTCCCAATCCGTATTTTTATGCAATAGACTCTATCCGCGTGCATTGAACACCCATTTGGCAACAACACATCCAATTTGTCCTTTGCCATCGAAGAAGGTACTCCGATGCACGATATATATCCTTCGGACAAAAAGGAGTGCGAAGCTCCCGTATAGAAGAGTGCACTCACCGGATTATCAAAAATCAAAATAAAGCCTAGTACAAGCAGTAGTAAGTTAACATGCGCAAGGTAACAAACATTTAAAGCTAAACTGCAATAAATTTAAACCGTACCTGTGACCACATCAGCTTTCTTTATGGCCTCCTGCTGGGCTAGGTTATAAACCCTAGGCTAGGTTAGAGAATAGTGTGATGCGGTTGAATCCACCGCTTTGCCCTTCTCCTCATACGTTGCTCCCGGCTTCCTCTCGGACTTTCGACGTCCGCTCTAGCAATCTCGGGCATAGTGTCCCGGCTTTCCACAATTATAGTAACTGCCTAGGGTTCGGCTTGTAGTCGCCCCGGATGTACCAGAAGAAGGGGTTGGACCCGAAGTCCTTGCCTTCTTATTCTATTTGCGGAACACATATTTTGAGGTGTTCGGCATTTTGAACTCCGTCCTCTTTGCACTAGAGTCTTTCTTCGCTTGTACATTCCTTAGATCTTTCTCCAACGACCAGTCCGTGTTGACCAAGGTTAGAAAACCCTGCATCATAGGCCCCGTGAGTAGTAGCCTTAGGTCATACCGCAGACCCTCATAAAATTGGTTTGTCTTACGCTCCTCATCAGCGAATGTAGAGCTAGCGTATGGACCCAATCGTGTAAATTTGTGGAGGTACTTGTCCACGCTACTATCTCCTTGCATCAACTTTTGGAACTTATCTCCATCGCAATCCTCTGAGCCGAGGGAAGGTACCTTGCAAAAAATAGTCTCGAAAATTCCTCCATCAAAATGTTCGTGAGTTGCCTTCCCCCAATGTGGTGTAGCTCTAAACCTTCCCACCACAACCTTGCATCACCATCCAACAGGAAAGTGGTTATGGTGGTCTTTTGCCACTCCTCCATTTTCGTAGCCATCAAGACTCTCTTTACTCGGGAGAGCCAATCCTCAGCTTGAGATGGGGTTCCAGTCCCCGAGAACACCAAAGGATGAAGGACATTACATGTTTGAGCTGCTTTTCAGTCGCTCTTCTAGGTATTAACAGCTCCACCACCGCTTGTTCAACCCTTCTCGGTCTGCCACTTGAAGCGGTACCTGCTCCACCGCAGGAGTTGGGTGCTTCACCTGCCTTGCTGGCTAGGCGTTAATCATTGCAAACACCGCTTCAGCCACCAATCTTAAGGTTTCTGCCAAAGTAGGTGTTGGAGGCACATCATTCAGTGCGCTACTTGCCTTAGAATGCGAGTTTTTTGAAGGTCCTGCACTACTCCTGGTCACCTATAGACATACAAAACATTGCTAAGTGACCGAACAATATTGCAAAAATCAATTATAGGAACACACAGGTTCCTCAAACATGTGTATTTTCATTCCTAAGAGGACATTCATGGGTTCTTTTATGTTATAACAATGACGCACATACATGTGCTCACCACCGCTTAAAAGAATTCGTCCACGAATTCCAATAAGCATGACCAAAACCAGTAGTCTGATACCAAATTATAATACCCCTATCTGTCACATAACATATAGTAGTAGGTTCGGCCGGGGCTTGACGCCATATACCACAGACAGACCGAAGGGTTACTAAATGAAACCATCCTTCTAATAACAAACGTCCTACACATAGCACATTCTAGAGGAAGAATGTTAAACATTGCAAAGAAAAGAACCCAAGTAACAACAAGAATGTCCACTAAAATACCAAAAATAGGAATGAGCATCTGACCTTGGTATTGAAGAAGCTAAAAGAGCATGCATTATTTGCCATGTACTTGGCCTTATGGCCTTATATGAGTTTACTTTAAACAAATAGTGTCTTCCAAACATCGGCACGCATGCCGGTCACACATGAGAATAAAAGTAAACATTTGTATTGGCCTTCAAGGGCTGGCTCAGCAACAAGTGCTTCAGTACGCTATTTGCCACTAGGCTCCACAGCACCTGCAAGCAACCATCCACAACAATCGTGGCAAACAAAAGCAATGGTCAGCTAAAGCTGACCAAATTATAACGAACCCAGCCCATATTTGGGGTGGCGGTGCTGCTTCCCTTCAGTTTATTAGTAAAAGCAAATAGTATAGTGAAAGTACAATATAAGCACACTTCACCACAGGTGTAGGCACACACGGCTACACACCCCGTGCTCTCAGGTCACTTACACGGTGAACTCGGTCCACCACTGCCCCTAGGACGGCAAAGCCATGAGCTAATAGTCTTTTTCAGCCGAAGCCTAAGACCCGCCCTCTATGGCATTGGTAGGTCTCTTAAACCGAACCACATAGAACGGGTACGGTTCCACTCAACTCATTGCTCACACCGCCACAACAATTCAAGTTATCGACACGAGTTAAGCTTCCCCGAATCCCGAATATCGATCAAAAAAAGTACGTAAACCAGTTATACACAATGTTGGCTCCCAGGCCATCAAAATGGTAGAACTTCTCTTCTACCCAGATTTCTGGGTGCACCTTAGAGTTAATCCCCAAGGCTCCCTGTTGTAATCTACCACGTAGAAAACTCGAAAACAACCATCGGCATTGAGTCTTCTCCGGCTATTCATGTATAATGAAACATCACTAATCCCGACCAACTTTTCCGGGTAGGCTTCACACACCGTGCCTTTGTACATACTTCGATTCCGGACTCTACATGCAAAACAACGGGGACTATTCATGTCTACCCGAAGGAATACCTCACACTCACCGCTCACTCGCGGGAGGGAGTTTCCTATGCAAAAAGGAAAGGGACTTCACATGTCCAAGAAGAGAATCGTTACCCTTATGGTTCTCTTTGGCTCCATGAAGATCTAGACGGATGAAAAGCACCGCAATGGCCTCGCCTCCATAGATCTGGACTCGGCTTGCGATTTGGGGCTCCGAAGCTCCACCGATGACCGGATCTCTCCTTCTCCTTCTTCCTTGCTCTACCCTCTCTCTAAAGCTTTTAGAAAGAGAAAACTCAAAGTGGAATGAGGGTTTCAAATCCTATTCTTGGCCTTAACTCAGAAAGGACCACCCTGGACCATTAGAGCCCATTAGAAGGAAACAAACGGCCACGATTCGCACTTAAAACCACTTTCTTGGGCCGAACACGGCTTGCAACACGCCCGTGTCCAAGGCCGTGTTCCACATTTGCCGTAAACCAAGAAATACAGAACAGGACACGGCTTGGGACACGCTTGTGTCAACCATGGACACGCCCGTGTCATGGGCAGTGTGCCCCAATCAACACTGAAAGCGTCGCATCCCGACAGGACATGGGCTTAGACACGCCCGTATCAATCGGTACACGCCCGTGTTGTGAGGCGTGTTCCTTACTCGACATAGGACCAAAACATCCCGATGAGGACACGACCATGTGACACACTCGTATCACAGGCCGTGTGCTAGACACGCCCTGGGACACGCCAATGTTCCAGGACGTGTAACTCTCTTTACATAGCCCGACTAACAGCCTAATCAGGACACAGCCCTAGGCACGCCCATGTCCTAGGCCGTGTGGCCCTTACCAGGCCCCAAACTTGGATTCAAATGATGTCCTTCCCTCTTTTGAGTTTCAGGGCGTTACAAGAAAGACAAGTAGAAGGAGAAGGACTCCAGGAAGCACTCCAACAAATTATCTTCTAACAAATACAAGAAGAAGGAGAGAGCTTTTGCTACTGAGATATGGAATTACTCAGATTCAGATTCAGATTCTTCATCTAGTTCCTGTGAAGATGAAGAAGAAGCAAAAACAAAGAGATCTGTTTGATGGCAATCAATGCCTCATGAAGTAATTCTAAGGAAGAGTCAAAGTCAGAATCTGAAGAAGATCAGGTAATATCTACTTTTTATTTTACCTTAGATCAATTCAAAATAGACTTTAAATTACTTTGCAAAGATCTAATTCAATCTGAGAAGAAAATAAAAATTCTCAGAGAAAAATTAAATGATTTAGAGAACTTATCTTCAGAAAATATAAAACTTAAAGAAGATTTAAAAACTGCAAATGAACAAATATTTTCTTTAGAAAATAAACAACATGAGGCTAAGCTATTTGAAAAATCCCTTAATGGGAGAATCATCAAATTGATGGACATCACAAACACAGTCAATGCCAGACTTAATGGCAAACTAGGGTTGGGAGCTTCATCAAGTCATCCTCCTATTCTTCAAAAAAATATTTTATCAACCCTGATAAAATTCAACTCTGCTAAAGGAAAAGAAAAAGAAGTTTTACAACTCACATACAAAGATACTAAAGTTCTACCAAAGACTAAATCAAAACAAAATAAAATTCATATAAAAATCATGTTCAAAAAAATTCGTCGAACTCAGATCGACGAAAACAGTATTATTCATCAAACGGCGATCGACGCTCTCTGAATCCAGAATTTGGGTATAATTACTCATCTGCGGGTGCTCGACGAAATCATTATGATTCGTCGAACAGAGATTGATGATCGTGGAAAGAAGAAAATTAACTCTATCATTCTGTGAACCAAGATTGACGAAATCAATACCTTTCGTCGAACTCAAATTGACGAAATCAATTAAAATCGTCGAACTCATTTTCTCAAAACATAAACTTTAACTCATATCAAAATAATAATCAAAGACAAAAATTTGTTAATCCTTTTACTCAATGGATAATTCCTCCTAGGATATATCACCCATTAGGTTATAAGGATCAACCAGATTGTTCTTATATTTCCAGTTATTCTTATGAAAGAAATCAAGGACCCAAGGTAACCTGGGTCAAAAACACCTAACTTGCTTTCTTGTAGGTAAAGAACTATCATACCATAGAGGAACAGTGGTACTTGGATAATGGTTGCTCAAAACACATGACAGGTTCAAAGGACAATCTCAGTGATTTCAAGGCAAAGCTTGGACCCAAAGTTATCTTTGGAGACTCCAACTGTGGACAAACAGAAGGCTATGGAAATGTCAAGGATAGAGCAGTGATATTCAAGAAAGTTGCTTATGTGAATGGTCTGAAGCATAATCTCATCTCCATAAGTCAGTTATGTGATGAAGGTTATCAGGTAACCTTTAACAAGTCCTTATGCATTATTTCTTCTAGTTTAAATAAAATTGTATTAACTGATATTAGACAAGGTTATATTTATCTAGTTAATTTATATTCAGCAAAATCTGAAATTTGTTTATTTAATCAGATGAGTAAAGCTAGTGAATTATGGAATAAGAGAATAGGTCATGTAAATCTTAGGACCATAGCTAAATTATCTAAGGACAACCTTGTCAGTGAACTACCTTTTGGTTCCTATAAGAAGGAAGGACTCGATAGGGCTTGTCAATTAGGCAAGCAAACTAAAAATAGTTTTAAATCCATTAATAAAAGTGATTCACCCAGAATCTTGTACTTACTACATATAGAACTTTTTGGACCTATTACAGTACAAAGTTTGGGAGAGAAGTCATATACCCTAGTTATAGTTGATGATTTCTCTAAGTTCACTTGAGTTTTCTTTCTGAAAAATAAGTCAGATAACTTTAAAGTTCTTACAGATTTTTTTAAGAGCATCCAGATTGAGTACTCTACTCAAGTTGCATTGATCAGAAGTGATCATATTATTGAGTTTGAATCTCTTCTCATGCAAGAATTCTATGAGAAGGGAGGTACCAGACATTATTTTTCTGCTCCTAGAACTCCTCAACAAAATGGGATAGCTGAGAAGAAAAATAGAACCCTGATTGAATCTGCAGGGACATTACTTGCAGATGCTCACTTGCCCCTATCATTTTGGGCAGAGGCAGTAAGCTCAACAAATTATGTTCTGAATAAAAGTCTTATTAATAAGCTAAAGGGTAAGACTCCCTATGAATTACTTAAAAGGAAGAAACCTAAAGTAGATTATTTTAAAGTATTTGGTTGTATATGTTATATTCACAATAATGATAAGAAATATCTTAGAAAGTTTGAAGCCAAATCTGTTGAGGGAATTTTTCTTGGATATTCCCAAGTTAGCAAGGCTAATAGGGTTTATAATAAATTAACTATTAAAATGAAAGAATCAATGCATGTAACTCTTGATGAAACTAACATTTTTTACAAGGAGTGAGACATCTCTACCAAAGAAAATTTGCAGGTACCCAATTTGTGTGAGAGATTGGATGACTTAATCCTAACTGAAGAGGATATATCACATCCCTCTCAAGATTGATGATAATGACAGTGATGGAGAAATTCAGGAAATTCATGCTAAAGATATTGTGACTAATGAAATTCCACTAGGGGAATTAATACCTCAAATGGCTATTGAAGAACCAACTCTACCCACTGATCTTGTCATACTTAGAGATTATCCTATATCTCAAATGATTGGAGACATGTAAATTGGTGTTCAAACAAGGCATCAATTAAATCAAGATCAGATGCATTCTTGTTTTATCTCTCAGATTGAACCTCAATCCATCAAAGATGCAGAACAAGATCCCCACTAGATCATTGCAATGCAAGAGGAGCTCAATCAATTTGAGAGATGTAGACTTTGGGATCTAGTTCTAAGACCCGAAGACCATCCAGTTGTTGGAACTAAATGGGTCTTCAGGAACAAGTTGGATTATCAAGGAATCATTATGAGGAACAAAGCAAGGTTGGTAACTCAAGGCAATTCTCAGTAGGAAGGAATTGACTATGACCATACCTTTGCCCCTGTTGCAATATTGGAAGCTATCAGGATTTTTCTTGCATATGCAACATTCAAGAAGTTCAAAGTATATCAAATGGATATGAAGAGTGCCTTTCTGAATGGAGAGCTCAAAGAAGAAGTGTTTTTAGCACAACCAGCAGGTTTTATCTCTCCAACTCACTCTTCTTGTGTATTTAGACTAAACAAAGCTCTTTATGGTCTCAAAAAAGCTCCAAGAGCTTGGTATGAGACTCTTGCTAGTTTCTTGTTAGAAAATAAGTTTTCTAAAGGCTTAGTAGATAGGACTTTATTTATCAGACATCATAAGGATACAATTTTGCTAGTTCAAATATATGTAGATAATATTTGGTGATACTGATTCCAAACTTTGCAAAAGGTTTTCTGACCTGATGCACTCAAAGTTTGAAATGAGTAGCATGGGTGAACTATCCTACTTCCTTGGTCTCCAAGTAAAGCAATCCCCTGATGGTATCTTCATATCCCAATCCAAATATGTTAAAGAGATTATTAAAAGATTTAGGATGTTTGATTCCTCATCAATGAAAACACCCATGCCCTCCAATGCTGTTGTTTATAATGATGAACAGGGCAGGCCTGTTGATCAGAAAATATATAGAGCCATCATTGGGTCTCTTTTATATTTAACAGCAAGTAGGCCTGATATCATATTTTCTACATGTATTTGTGCTAGGTTTCAAATAAATCCCAAAGAATCTCACCTAATTTTAGTAAAAAGAATTTTGAGATATATAAAGGGTTGTCCAAATCTAGGACTTTGGTATCCAACAGAGTCAGAATTTGACTTAACTAGATTCTCAGATGCTGACTATACTAGATATAGAGTTGACAGAAAAAACACATCAGGAACTTGTTAGTTTCTTGGTAATATGCTTTTGTCATGGTTTTGCAAGAAGCAAACATTTGTGTCTACTTCAACTGCTAAAGATGAATACATGGCAACTGGTAGTTGCTGCTCACAGATTTTGCGGATTCAAAATCAGCTTCTGGATTATGGTCTCAACTTAAATAATTCAACTATCTTTTGTGATAATACCAGTGTCATTTCAATTGCACAAAATCCAGTACTTCATAGTAGAACTAAGCATATAGAGATTAGACATCATTTTCTTAGAGATAATGTAGAAAAAAATAAAATTAAACTTGTCTTTAATTCTACTGATTTACAAAGGGCAGACATTTTCACTAAACCCTTAGATGAAAAGAAACATCTTTTCTTTGTAAATCAGTTGGGCATGATCAATGGAGACTCTTTAATTTAATTTTTGTTCTGTGATCGACGAACTGGTCACCTTTCATCGAACAAAGATCGACGATCTGTGAACTTTTCATGGAATTTTTGTCGAACTGAGATTGACGAACCCTCCTTTAGAAACTTTCGTCAAACGGAGATCAAAGAATTTGTTTCAAATTATTTTCGTCGAACCGAGATTGACGAAATATAATTATTTTTGCAAAACTTTCGTTGACCTGAGATCGACGAAATGTATTTCATTTTAGATTTTTCATCGAACAGAGTTCGATGTTTCGCTTTTAGTCGAGAAGAGTTCGCCATTTTGACTTCTGAAACCTTATAACTAGGTTTTCATCGAACTCTATCCCACACCATTTCATTTCCTTTGCACTTGATCCCTTTGTTTTTGCAGAGCAATGGCGATTTCTCCAGCACTCCTCTCAACGATGAAGTTTGACACGGGATTTTATAGATCTTGAATCCTTCAATCATTCGGACCAGATTTTCAAGGACATCTTACATTTGTTTGAAGTTCCGAATCTACAGTACTTCATTACATCAAGAATAAAACTCCCAGTTACAGAGATTAAAGAATGGATGCACACAGCCAAACCTCAAGATACTCCAGTTATTGTTGGAACAATTTCTAGAAACTAGGTTATTTTATCTGTAGGACTTTTATCTGAAGTTTTTGGTTTTGTGAATGGAGACGATGAATTAGAAATGTCTAGTAATGAATTAACTAAGATGCTAGATAGGATGGGTCACCCCCAGGGAAACCCAAATAATTTGCTTAAGAAAAACTTTTCCATTGAATATAAATTCTTAGCAGGTGTGGTGGTAAAGTGTTGTTAGGCAAACACTTTACCCATGAACATATTACCAGGCATCAGTTTAACTTGATGAGTGCTTTGGTAAACAAGAAATCAGTTAATTGGGGTGGAATTGTATTTGATTTGATTAAGAAGAAGATAAGTAAGAAAGATTTTTGTTTTGGTGGAGTTCTGGGTATTTTCCTCCAGGCAAAGGTTCCAGAACTTTTGGTCTCCCAAACCATTTTCATCAATGCCTCTAAGAGGCTTACCTCTGCCCTATTTGGTAGATGGGAGAGGGTAATCCAAAAGCTATCCAGGGCTACATCTTCCAGGATAGCTTCAGAGGATGCAAGGGTTGTAACAGCCACTCCCTCAATACCTACAGAAATTTTTGTTCCCTTACATTCTTCACCTTCACCATCTCCATATCATTCCCCCAGGCAGCCTTCTACACACCATTCACCAACTCATGAGTCACCAATTCAAACTCCACCATCATCCCCACTTCTCTAAAATTAACCAAACTTCAATCTACTATCTCCTCAACATCATTCATCTCCTACAAAACCCCATTCATCTCAACAACAACTCATTTCTAAACCCCTTCCAACTCCACCTCTATCACCTCTCTAGGATGAAGTCACTCCTGATTTCATTCATCCTCAAACTCAAGTTCAAGAGATTATCCGTGTTATCATCCCTCTTACCATAAATTCTCAGGATGTTCCTCAGGCATTTTATCTGTGTCAAAATTGTTCTTCTTCAATTCCATCTTCTTCCAATCCTCCCTCTACATCTACTCAGTCTCCTGATTCTATGTATGTGGACTTCTCCTCCATCTCTTCCAGCATCTTGGAATTCATTACTCCTACTCTGAAAAAGCTAACAGAGGAAGCGGTTGCCCCTCTTATTTTTGCCATTTCTGATCTCTCTTCCAAAATTGCCTCTTCCTCTTTTGTACCTTCTTCTAGGGGCCTAGATTCAGGTCTCCCTTGATATATGTATGGGGAGATGCCTAATAAAGAAGCTCCTCAAGTAGGAACAGTATCAGTTGTTCCACAGGCAGCTCCAGATACAGCAACAGCAGATTCAGATGTAGAAATGACTGCAGGTTGTTCAGTTACAGCGGCAGGAATTTCAGATACAGAAATGCTTGATGAATGTTCAGATTCAGCAAAAGACTTTTCAGTCCCAGAAATTGCTACTACTGGTGATGTTCAAATTCATCCCACAGTCAACTTAAATTCTTTATTATCTACTTTTGAAATTCAGCCCAGTTATCTTCTAGATTTTGATAATGATTCATCTAAACAGATAGTTTGCTATACTGCCCCTATAGATATTTAAGTTATAGAAGAAATTTTATCTAGCTTCATAAATACTACTACTATTATCTCTTCAATTCCTGATAATATAGTAGGAGTTAATAATACAGTAAATGCTTTAGAGCAAGGATCTTGCCCTCCTAGTTTCATTTTTGATGACACCCCTTTGCCTAATATGGATGATCTTATGGAATAAGACATGGAACCAGAAATTGACAGTACTCCTGCTCAAGCTACTACAGAAATTGAGAATATACAACCAACAGCTCCAGCTAAGGATAAAGCTGATTTGATGAAATAATTAGATGACTTATATGACAATCCCGGTGATGATTCTTCTAATGATGATGATAATGTTGATTCTGATGATTCAGGAAACTTTGGATCTAAGAAGAGGAAAGCTAAGAAGAAAGCTCCAACTAAGGTTGTCCCTAAACCCTCTTCCAATGCAGATATTCCCTATAATGTTATTCACAACATTCCTCTCACTCCATACATGCCCTATAGGATGAGATTTTACAAAAATGAGCTAAAGAACCAGAAGAAGATGAAGAGGTACAGTTCTCCACCTAAACAATCTTGAAGAGGACCTCCTCCTCCTCCTCCTGCAGCAGGATCAGCAGGAGGTGTTTCTCAGTATCATATGTCTTCCTCTCAACAACATTCCAGATCTACTTTGTTTAGACAGTACAGATCTTCAAGGTCAGATAGCCAAGGCAGCCAACAACAGCAGAGATCAAGCCAAAAAAGCTATTAGCAACAGAAAACAAGCCATGATAGCCAAGAACAATAGTCAAAGCAAAGCAGTCAACAAACAATTCAAAGCGAATAATAGAAGGAATCAAGCCTAGAGAGGCCTCTTTCTCCTACATATAAACCTGAGTTAGATCCAGTTTATAGGATTGCCAGATTCAATGAGCTTATTGGTCTGTCTATGATCAATAAAACTAGATCTGAAGGAAAATACACCTCCTAGTTCACAACTATGTCTTCCTATAGACAGTAATAATTTGACAAATTCTATAAGAAATATCTATTCGATGCTAATAAGTATATGCAGCTCCATCCAGAGGCAGTTGTGCCCAGAGCATTTTCTCAGAAAATTCTTGGAGCTGAAGATTTAAAGTTGACTCAAAGGGAAGCTAAAGATCCAATTAGACAGCTAGTATTCACCAAGCCTTCCTCAACCTCTCCCTCTAAAGCTCCTAAGAGTGATCCGTAACTCTTATTTTTTCTTTTGAACTATTTGATATTATTGTTTCTAAAACTTTCATAGCTCTATCATATATCTGCTGAATGTGTTATTTCTGCTAGATATATCTTTTTTTCATTATGCTATATTTTGTAAATTGTATCCTCACCCAAATAGGGGGAGATTGTTGGAACCCCAGGTTTGATTTAGGCTAGGATCACTATTAGGATGCTTAGACTGACCCAACTTGTATAGGCTAGGGTCATAAGATTTTCTAGGGTTTTGCCTTAGAAGATTTTAAAGTTCAGGAATTTAGTTCGACGAAAGTTGAACTCAGCTCGACGAAAGTCAAGCTCAGCTTGATGAACTCAAAGTTCCAACTCTGAGTTTAGCTCGACAAAAGCTGAGCTCAGGTCGACGAAATTTGTCCTCAACTCTATAATCTTAGCTCGAAGATAACCCAACTCAGCTCGATGAACTTGGAGCTCAGGTCGATAAATATGAAGAATCAGCTCGACAAATTCCAAGCTCAGGCCGACAATTTATTTACTAAGTTCGACTATTTCTCTGCAGTTATCTTAGGCAATTTTATTGGCAGAAGCATAATAATTTTCAAGCTTAATTTCAGGCTAAACATTCTGAAGGCAGAATATTCTAATGGGATTAATTTCAGGCAGTAATGACTCAGACATTTAATACAATATATTCTAATGAATATAGCCGTTTAAAGGCAGCATTAAATGTGAATATTATCACAGAGTTTATTGCTGATTAATTCCCAAGGGCAGTTTCCTTTCTCAAGGAATGCTCCAGCTATATCAGAATTAATGATTTCAAATATTTGAAATCTGATCAGCATTCTATATATTCTCAGAAGTTTTTTTATCTCAAGGTTACAGAGTTATACACTCAGACAGTTACAGACTTACAAAACAACAAACTGTCATTCAGACTTTCTGCCTTAATTTTCTTCCAGCAAACAATCTTCATTCTGAGATCATCTTCACAATCTCTCAGATACATCTACTGGAAGGAGCAGTTTTCAAAAGAAGGCCTACACCCTAAAGAGAAAAGGACTCCCTCACCTGATCATCAACTCTATTCATATAAGGGGGAGCTTTCTGCTTCATTAGATCAACTAATCTTCTCTCAGATTATTGACAGAGAAGAACATCTTCAACTTTTTATTTATTTCATCCAACTGTGTACAGGGTTTTCTTAACTCCCTTCAAAAGTTATACTGATGGTTTTTAAGTCTCCTGATCAAAAGACTTAATTTGGTTTTTGGACACCTGATCAAAAGCTCAAAGGGTTCTTAGATCTCCCTAAGAAAATAGATCTTGTGGTAGCAGAGCACCTGATCAAAAACCTGTAGTGGATTCCTACCAGGGTGGTAGAAGAGTGGATATACCCAGGTTTATTGGGAAACCACTAAAAAATCCTTGTGTCGTCTTGAGTGCCTTTACTTTTCTATTTGTGTGTTATGATATTTTTCTTTTCACATACTTATATATATCACTAATCTTTAATCTGCAATAAAAACAAGTGAATAATTTTTAATACTCTATTCACCCCCCCCCCCTCTAGAGTAAACATAAGATCTATCCCTCACTTTCATAATCCGCAGCAACGATATGTATAGGCTGTATAGCCTTCCTCAGTACTAATATATGAAATATATCATGAAACCCACTCAACTCTATTGAAAGAGCAAGCCAATAGATTGCTTCACCAACACACTCCTCAATCTCAAACGATCCAAGGTATCGCAGAATTATCTTTTTCAATCATCGAATCCTTGACACTCCCTCGAAAGGCTTGATTTTAAAATACACCAAGTCGCCAATAATGAATTTAAAATCACGGTGCTTAGTGTTGTAATACTTAGCTTGTCTAACCTGAGCAATCAGCAATCACTCTCGGATCAAACGTATCGTCGAGTTTGCTTTATCGATGTCTTTTATCTTAAACAACTTTGTTTCACCCGTTTCTGCCCAAGTTAGTTGGGTACGACATTTCCTGTCGTATAAAGCCTCAAAGGGCGACATTTGAATACTTGGTTGGTAACTATTATTGTTTGCGAACTCAATCATATAGAGATGTTCCTCCAACCTCTTGCCAAAATAAAAGGTGCACATTTAGAGAATATCCTCCATTGTCTTGTTTACCCTCTCAGTCTGACCATCTGTTTGAGGATGAAAGGTTGTGTTGAACTTAATTTTTGTACCCAACAATTGGTGGATCAGACTCCAATCCTTTGAAAACAACCCATCTCAATCACTAACGATGCTACGGGGCACACCGTGCAATCGTACTATGTTGTCAACATAGAGCTTTGTCAATTTTCCACTGAATTGTGCATTTTGTTTGGAATAAAGTGTGTTACCTTTTTCAATCAGTCTATGATCACCCATATGGCATCACTCCCATGTTACAACCTCGACAAACCATGCACTAAATCCATAGATATCTCATCAAATTTCCATTCCAGAATTGGTAATGACTTCAGGAACCCACCAGGTTTCTGACATTTTTCCTTCACTAGTGCGCAGGTATAACACTTTGCCACATAGAGAGCTATGGCTTTCTTCAAACCTGGCCACCAGAACAAGTTCTTCATGTCCTTGAACATCCTTGTGCTCCCCAGATGGATTGAGTACTTTGTGAAATATGCCTTGTACATCAATTCCTCCCATAATTTGCCAACATTCGGGATGCGTAATTGACTATCTTTCCATAAGAGACCATTGTCAACAAAAAACTAGGAATTTGACCCATCCATAGTCTCTACTAAGTAGCATTTCATGCTGTCATCAAACTACAATACCTGTCTAAACCTTCCCGCGAGGTCATATTGCACCTCCATCCAGTTGAAACATGCCTTCGCGTTGGTTCTCCTGTCCACGCAAGAGATCTCCAAGGCCTCCAATTTACAAATAAGACGCTCATCATGCATCCGTGTCTAATTTGGTTGTACTGGATCCATATGACTTAACACATCCATGATAATATTTCCCTTCCCGGGAGTACAATGTATCTCAAAAGTGTAGTACCCATGGAACTCCATCCACCTCCTTTGTCGCATGTTCAAATAATTCTGATTTAATAGATACTTTAGGCTCTTAAGGTCTGTAAATATGTAAATCTTCATTCTATATATATAATACCACCACAGCTTTAGGGAGATTATCACAACTGCCAACTCCAAGTCGTGGACTTGATAGTTTATCTCGAGCATCTTCAGCTGGCGTGAGCCATAAGCTATAACCCTTCCAAACTAAAAAAATGCAACCTAAGCCGCTCTGTCACAACCCGCATTTTCTCCGAGGAAAACGAATTATCAGAGTAAGATAAAACACGTGTCATGATTCCACGTCGAGCAAGGGATAACTGCCGACGCTCAGGCAAACCACTATCAACTATACCTTATTAAAATTCATGAGTTAAATGATTATAAAATCAGTTATATTTTTTTAAAGGTCGTATCCCTCGGCGCGGTGGATCAACTAGTCCACAGTTTAAAAACTATACTTATACGCTGCGGAAAATACTTGATTCAGGTTTGACATCCTAAAAGAATGCATAAGTGCCCCTAGAGGACAACTTATACTATGAAAGACCCTACATTTAATTTATACTATATATAAGAAAATGATCTTTTTACGTTGTTTGAAAAATAGTGTTTGAGTTTTATAAAACATGTCGATCATGAGATATACTTATAATAGTGTTTTTAGGTTTAAAAGTAACTAGCAACCTAGCATAAATCATCCCCAGAGCAAGTAGACAATCTCCAAAAAAAGGTAGCAGCAAAAAGATAATATTACTAGTATCAAGGTAAAACTACCAGTGGGCACCAACAAACTGACACGTACCCACTGGCAAGTATGTATGTTTGTAAGAAAAACAACACCAAAACTATCTCGCAAAAACAAGGAACTAATCTCTATAGCACCAGAGACCACCAGCAACTGCACAACACCACTAACCGTCAGAGCGGCTACTATCCAGAACCTGAGGCATTCAAAGAAGAAAGAATACTTCAGCAAGCAAAATAAGAAAACTGCTCGAAAGTGTCAATCAGAAGATAAGTAAAAGAGGAAAACAAAGAAGTAACAGTCACAACTGCCCAAGGTAAGGAAAAAAGGAAGTGCACTAAGTGCGAGGACACAACAGTAACTCTGCCCAAAAGCTGCAGAGTCTATAAGGCTACCATGAGCCCAAATGCTGTAATCTACCAAGGAATAAACGTCTAACACCCTAAGCTGTAAGTGATGGTAGTAGAAAAATAAATAATGCGGATCCGAGTTGGAGGCAAACTCAGTTCCCCATCCACCATTTCCAAGCAAACAAAGCTCAAGGGTCTACATGTGAAAGCACTAGGGACCTCCCACCCCCTTGCCCAGCCCATACCTAGAGCAAGATAAAAGAAAAGGGTGGCCACGGCTAAATTACACAACACCACCCCCCATAAAAGCTTCAAACCACCACTACTAACCACGACCCACGATTCGGCCTTTGGGAAAGAAAACATAGCCGACAAAGGAACCTCAAAATCAAGGAATTCACTCGGGAGCAAAAATCAAGGTAAGGGAAAAGCATTGAGATGACTCAACACGGCCTAGCGTTGAATGAGCCCCACTCACTCAACGCCTAACCAGACCTTGGCATTAAGTGAGTTAGCCTCACTCAGCGCCAGAAACAACCATGGCATTGAGTGAGGTTCACTCACTCAACGCCCTCCACAAGAACAGCTCTGGCATTGAGTGAGCTAACCTCACTCAGCGCCAAAACAGCTAAGGCATTGAGTGAGGTTCACTCACTCAACACCTTCCGCAAGGAAACTCTGGAGTTGAGTGAGCTAACCTCACTCAATGCCAAAACAGCTATGGCGTTGAGTGAGGTTCACTCACTCAACGCCCTGGCACTTAACCGCAAATAGAGACTGCGGCGTTGAGTGAGCTGACCTCACTCAACGCCAAAACTGCAATGGCGTTGAGTAAGGTTCACTCACTCAACGCCCTGGCACTTATCCGCAAACAAAAGAAGCTGCGGCGTTGAGTGAGTTGACCTCACTCAATGACAAAACAGCAATGGCATTGAGTGAGGTCAACTTACTCAACTCCAGAGGACCTGGCTGCAAAGAAGGGCTGTGGCGCTGAGTGAGTCTACCTCATTCAACGCCAAAGCAGCAATGGTGTTGAGTGAGGTTCACTCACTCAACGCCAAAAGACTTGGCCGCAAACAGGTCTATGACGTTGAGTGAGTTCACCTCACTCAATGCCAAAAATGAAATGACGTTGAGTGAGGTCGACTCACTCAACGCCAAAGTACTTAGCCTCAGAAAAGGCTGCGATGTTGAGTGAGCCCGCCTCACTCAATGCCAAAGTACTTGGCCACACAGAAAGCCGTGGCGTTGAGTGAGTTCACCTCACTCAATGCCAAAATGGAAATGGCATTTAGTGAGGTCGACTCACTCAACTCAAAAGTACTTAGCCGCTAGCAGGGGCTGCGGCGTTGAGTGAGTCCACCTCACTCAACGCCCTAGTACTTAGCCGAAAAAGAAACAGACCAAACAATGGCTTTGAGTGTGTGCAACACAATCAACGCCAAACCCGGGCAGCTTTTGGCTTTGAGTGTGTGCACCACACTCAACTCCAAATCCCGAGAGCCTACCAAGACTGGTTCTAACCAGAGCACTACCACAGAAATCTCCCTCTCTCTCACTCGGCTCCACCCGCAGTCGCACCAAACCATAAATAAAAATCTGGAGTCTAGATGGTGGAAACAACCAGCAGGTTGAGTAAAAACAGCACAAGAAGTGGAGGCTCATAAAGGGAAACTGAAGCACAGAGTTTTAGCAAAGCAAAAAGAGAAAACTTGGCTTCTATCCTAGGGCTAACCAGGTAGTTAATATGGGGAATATCAAAACAGCAAGTGCAAGAACCACTTGCCTCGGTTTTTCAGCGAAGCTTCACTTGAGCCCTTCCTCTCCCTCGGCACAAACAGCAGCAACACCTAGCCAGCACATCCCGAGCTTTAATGGTGGAAAGAGCAAAAACCGAAAATCCAAATCTCCTAAAAAATCTACAAAAATCAAATCTCTTACCGTAGAAACGAAGATCTGAGCGAGAGCAATCCAGATCCACTCTCGGAATCGAATTCCGTCCACAAACGCCCCCGGAATCACCGTCCGAAGGGGTAGCAGGTCCGGCGGTTTTCCTCTATTTTCTGCAAACAGGAGCAGTCGATGGTTTTCGGGAAGGAGAAGAAATGACCCGCTGATACGGTTTAAGGCTTTTAAATAAATCTAATCACGCCTAATCATCCTTAACCGCCTCCTAAGACGCCGGTTCATTATCAAAGATTTTGACCGCAGAAATCATTTAAATAGCTTTATTAATACATAATTGCATTTATTAATAGCACAACCAAAGCGACGTGAAAACCAAACTACCTCGAAATTCGACGAAATTCGCACCGTAGCTAATTACCTATGCTACGAACGCAACAGCGAAGTCGAAATTAACTTTCGATGAACATAACTCGAGTTATACCTACCTAAAGCCAAAACACAAGCATCCCCCGAGATGCCACACTGGGTCACCCAAAACGACCCGGCTTGCTAGGGAGATCTTGCCAAATAGGCTACAAAATAGGCCACTCAGTTCTAAGGAGTTAAGACCACACTCCACAGATGACACAAGCCAAGAAAACGCATCGATGTAACTCCAAACGAGAATTAAATAATCGCAGAAAAATCGTGGGCGTTACAGTCACTCCCCCTAAAAGAAAGTTTCGTCCCGAAACTTTACGCACAACACTACTACTATAGACAGAAAAGTAACAAGCTAAACATTACAAGAAGGAAACATACCAATCCAATCAGGGGAACAGTTGAGGGTGAGCCTCCCTCATAGCCGACTCTATGTCCCAAGTTGCGCTTTCCAAATCCTGATTCTTTCGTAGAACTTTAACCATCGGGATGGACTTCCTTCGCAGCACCCGATCTTGAGTATCCAAAATGCGGACCGGCACTTCAACAAAAGAGAGATTAGGCTCCAACTGGGGCACAACATCCAAGACTTGCCCACTGCTGCGCACACACTTCCGTAATTGGCTTACATGAAATACATTATGAACACTTGGGAAGTTTGCTGGCAAATCTAACCTATATGCTGACACGCCAATCCGTTCCACAATCTTAAACGGGCCCGCATACCTCGGGTCCAATTTCCGGTTCTTACAAAACCTCTTAACACCCACCATCGGGGAAACCTTAAGAAACACAAGGTCCACTACAGAAAACTCCAAGTCAGACTTATGCTGATTGGCGTTCTTCTCGTATCTCTCCTGAGCTATACAAAGCTTTTCTCGAATAAGCTTCACTACACTTCCATCTCCTTGAGCGCATCCGAACCCAACAAGGGTCTCTCACCTGCCTCAGCCCAAAATAGGGGAGTTCTGCAGCGCCTCCTATACAAAGCTTCGAACGAAGCCATTTGCAAACTTTCTTGATAATTGTTGTTGTATGCGAACTCCATAAGTCGTAACCGCTCATCCCACGCTCCACTATGATCTAGAATGTAGCATCTGATCATATCCTCAACTATCTGGTTCACCCGTTCTATCTGCCCATTGGTATGTGGGTGGTAAGCAGTAGAATACCTCAGATCTGTACCCAAACCCTCCTGCAGACTCTGCCAAAAACGAGAAGTAAACCGGGAGTCTCGATCAGAAATGATGCTAACAGGCACACCGTGCAATCTGATGACCTCATTCAAGTATAACTCTGCTATCTTCTTCATCGAATAGTCAATATTATACGGCACGAAGTGAGCACACTTCGTAAGTCTACCCACTATGACCCAAACAGAATCAAATCCCCTTGGAGATTTTGGTAAGCCCGTGATGAAGTCCATAGAAATACTTTCCCACTTCCAAGTCGGGATCTCTAGTGGAGTCAACTTGCCACCAGGCCTTCCGTGATCGGCCTTAACACGCTTGCAAGTGTGGCACTCAACAACAAATCGGCCGATATCACTCTTCATCCCATACCACTAGGCAATTTGCTTCAAATCACGGTACATCTTTGTAGATCCTGGATGGTAGGCAACACTGGATCCATGAGCCTCTCTGCATATCATACCCCTGATGTCTCCAATAGTAAGGATGCAAAATCTGCCGCGGTACTTCAAAGTACCCGCATCATCAATAAAGAAATCTGGCAACTCCCCTCTCTCAGACCTGAGGTATAAGTGCAGAAGGTCCGGATCATCCTTCTGGTGCAATCTAGTAAGATAAATCCAAGACGGCTCTGCCACTGCCAAACTACTCTACATGTCACAGCATCCCACTGAGATATCCATAAGGAGGAACTCTTCCACTAAACGATCGGCAGAGAGATTAAAGATCTTCCCCGTCTTCCGACTCAGGGCGTCGCCACTACACTGGCATTGCCTGGATGATACTGGATCTCTACGTCATAATCGGCCACATACTCTAGCCACCGACGCTGGCGCAGATTCAACTCCTTCTGTGTGAACACATACTTCAGGCTCTTGTTATCAGTTAAGATCTTGCACCATAAAGTAGATGCCTCCACAGCTTCAATGCATAAATCACCGCTGCAAACTCAAGGTCATGCGTAGGGTAATTTCTCTCATGAGTCTTTAATTGCCTTAACCCATACGCAATAAATTTTCCAACCTGCATCAACACGCAACCCAGACCAACATGCGAAGCATCCACACACACATCATACTCCACACCCTCAGTAGGTAGGGTCAGGACGGGAGCAGTGCACAATCTGTTCTTTAACTCCAGGAAGGCTTCTTCGCACATCTCGCTCCAAACAAAGGCCGCATTCTTCTGAGTCAACCTGGTCAAAGGTGCAGCTAGGGTAAAGAAACCCTCCACGAACCTCCTGTAGTAGCCGGCCAACCCTAGAAAGCTCCTGATCTCCATGGGCGTGCCCGGCCTACTCCAATCCATCACTACTGCGATCTTTTCTGGGTCAATCGAGATCCCATCCTTGTTTACCACGTGGCCCAGAAACGAGACCTGAGGCAACCAAAATTCGCACTTGCTCAACTTGGCGAATAACTTGTGATTCCTCAACTCCGATAGAACCAAGCGCAGATGCTGCTCATGCTACTCAGCGCTGCGAAAATAGAACAGCACGTCATCAATGAAAACCACAACGAACTTGTCTAGGAAATCCTTGAACACCTGGTTCATCATATCCATGAAAGCTTATGGTGTGTTGGTCAAACCAAACGACATCACCAAGAACTCAAAATGTCCATGCCTCGATCTAAACGCAGTCCGCGGAATATCTGCCTCACGGATCCTGAGCTGATGATAGCCAGAACGAAGATCGATCTTAGATAACACTGTGCTACCGCGCAACTGACCAAATAAGTCATCGATCCTCGGCAGAGGGTACCTGTTCTTAATAGTGACTTTGTTCAACTCCCTGTAGTCGATGCAAAGCCACATCGACCCATCTTTCTTCTTCACAAATAGAACAGGAGCACCCCAAGGCAACAAACTCTGCCTGAAAAACCCTTTTGCCAACAACTCATCCAACTAGACTCGCAACTCCTTTAACTCACGAGGGGCCATCCGGTACGGAGCCTTAGCAATAGGACGCGTACCTGGTTCCAAATCAATCATAAACTCAACATCCCGATCGGGAGGAAGACCAGGAAGATCATCAGGAAAAACATCAACGAAATCACAAACAACAGGAATCTCCTCCAAGCGTGGTACACTAATAGCGGTCCCAACCACCGAGACTAAACACGCAAAACAATAAGAAAGAAACAACTTCTGAGCACATACCGCAGAAAAGACAGGAGAATCTTGGCACGGATCAGCATACACGCTTCCCGGCTGACCATTGTCCTTGATGAAGTCCAAGCGCTTCCCTTTGCACTGAATGACCGCATCATACTTAGACAACAAGTCCATGCCCAGAATAACATCAAAGTCCTCCAGATCAATCATCTTCAAGTCCGCCCTCGCAAGAAAGTCTCCCAACAAAAAAAGGCAATCTAGAATGCCCAAATCTGATAACACAGATTCGCTAAAGGGGAACTTGACACAGAAGGTATCCTGAACTCGATCTAGAGTCAACCGATGTTGCTCCACAAAGGCTCTAGCCACAAATGAGTGGGTAGCGCCGGAGTCGAACAGAATACGCGCCCTGCGGTTCTTCACCTTAAATTTCCCTATAGGAGTATATACAACCAAGGAAACTACCAAAACAACACTGTAACCTTTCTAACAAATAGAACCTTCAGGATAGAAAAAGAAACAACAAACCTGAGATGACTTGTGTCGAAGCTTGAGCCTCCTCAGAAGAGATCACGTTCAGCTTTCCATTACCCTTGTCCACACGCTGAGGCGGAGGTTGTGCCTAAAGTGGAACTGCATGAAGAGAAGACTGGACCTGAGGACACCTAGACTTGATGTGACCCTTCTACCCGCACTGATAGCAGACTTTATTCTTGGACCAGCACTAGGAAGCATCATGCCCGGGTCGCTTGCAAACAGAACAGGAAACATCCCTCCTAGGAGCACCCTGAATAGCATGAACTTGCTCCTTCTTCTGAGCTACTGCCTTTTTGAAACACCTCTCAACGGGGTTACCTGACCGGCCACAGAAGCTACACACAACCTTGCTCTTATTTCCCAAAGTAGCACCGGGCACCTGGGGTTTCTTCTCCTCGACAGACTTCCTCTTATCTTTCCTTATTTGCTGGCCTCTGCACTTTGTGGTCTCGATAGCCTCCACCTTCAGAGCAGCCTCCACTACCCTTGCATAAGTCTCTGATCCATAAGCACTGGTCAACTGCTGCACCTCGCTCCTCAAGCCACCAAGGAATCGCTTGACTCGATCAGCCTCAACACTCATCAACCCAGGAGCAAACTGGCTCAACTTGCTGAACTCTATCTCATACTAACCGACCGTGAGTTGCCTTTGCTTTAGGTGGAGGAAGTCGTTCATAAGAAGGTCACGCTCGACCGAAGGCAAGAACTTCCTCAGCAGCATTTCCTTGAACACTTCCCAAGAGCATCTAGCTACCAAGCTCTCCTTTTCTCTAAGCCACCAACTCTTAGCCAAACCCTTGAGTTGATAGGCGGCTATCATCACTCTCTAATCGTCTGCAATACCGGAATACGAGAACATCTCCTCCATGGAGATCAGCCAATCGTCTATGACCATGAAATCTGCCTTCCGATCATAAGTAGGAGGGCTAAGTTTCTGAAACTGTGAGATAAATGCCATCTCCGCTGTCACCACCACTGGAGGTCTCAGGGGTACAGGAGGAGGAGGAACAGCAATCCCCCCTGCAAGGCCTTGCACTCCCTTAGCTTGTCCTGCCACAACTGCCACCAGAGACTGGATCTGGGCTCGCATCTCCACCATCTGCCTGCTCAAGGAATCGCTACTCTGTCGCAAGCTCTCGATCACCGCATCATTCTGCGCTCCCGATGACTCACCCTCAGATAGGGGGGTCGATCTAGTCGAAGGGCGTCTCGCCATCCTAAACTCATAGCAACCTTAGTCAGATCCTATTATGACAGCTGCAACTAACTATAAGTACAGACAATACATACATAAATATGAACTTTAAGCTGCTAAACTTGCTCTGGGAGTTTATTTTTACAAGAATTGATGTTATGCCTTAACCTAGGATGGTTAACCACCACCATACTAACTCTTATGCCTAGATCGGGAATGCATGACTTTATATTATTTTTGACTCGAAAACTTATTTGTGTACATATGTCATCCTTCCAGTCTTTAGCTTGGCACGTTGTGTTTATGCAATGTTATGTTATGCATGTTTGTGTTATGCATTATAAAAAGGCCATAATGCATGTTATGAGCGGCGTACACATGAAAATGTTATGCATCCCATACTACATAACATTTTCATGCAACGAAAAGAAAACGAGCTAGTCGTAGCCATGTGGTGAGGTTATGCATCCCATACTACATAACCCCCACATGTTGCCCTTATGGTGGATCCATATACGAACACATATTATACATCCCATACTACATAATATGTCTCGTATACTTCGTGTTATGCTTATGAGTGTAGTGTTTGTGCTGTTTCCAAGACGTGCTGATGACATATCGGTGTGTGAATGACATGATGTTGAACTACTAATGCAATCCAAAGGGAAGGTTGCCCGACTAACTTGTCAAGCAACCTCCCTCTTATACCAACTGTCACAACCCGCATTTTCTCCGAGGAAAACAAATTATCAGAGTAGGAGAAAACACGCGTCATGATGCCACGTCGAGCAGGGGATAACTGCCGACGCTCAGGCAAACCACTATCAACTATACCTTATGAAAATTCATGAGTTAAATGATCAGAAAAACAGTTATATTTTTTTAAAGGCTGTATCCCTCGGTGCGGTGGATCAACTAGTCCACAGTTTAAAAACTATACTTATACGCTGCGGAAAATACTTGATTCAGGTTTGACATCCTAAAAGAATGCAAAAGTTCCCCTAGAGGACAATTTATACTATGCAAGACCCTACATTTAATTTATACTATATATAAGAAAACGATCTTTTACGTTGTTTGAAAAATAGTGTTTGAGTTTTATAAAACATGTCGATCATGAGATATACTTATAATAGTGTTTTTAGGTTTAAAAGTAACTAGCAACCTAGCACAAATCATCCCCAGAGCAAGTAGACAATCTCCAAAAAAAGGTAGCAATAAAAAGATAACATAACTAGTATCAAGGTAAAACTACCCGTGGGCGCCAACAAATTGACACGAACCCACTGGCAAGTATGTATGTCTGTAAGAAAAAAAAACACCAAAACTACCTCGCAAAAACAAGGAACTGATCTCTATAGAACCAGAGACAACAAGAAACTGCACAACACCACTAGCCGTCAGAGCGGCTACTATCCAGAACCTGAGGCATTCAAAGAAGAAATAATACCTCAGCAAGCAAAACAAGAAAACTACTTGAAAGTGTCAATCAGAAGATAAGTAAAATAGGAAAACATAGCAGTAACAGTCACAACTGCCCAAGGCAAGGCAAAAAGGAAGTGCACTAAGTGCGAAGACACAACAGTAACTCTGCCCAAAAGCTGCAGAGTCTATAAGGCCAACGTGAGCCCAAATGTTACAATCTACCAAGGAAGAAACATTTAACACCCTAAGCTGTGAGAGATTGTAGTAGCAAAATAAACAACGCTGATCCGGGTTGGAGGCAAACTCAGTCCCCCATCCACCATTTCCAAGCAAACAAAGCTCAAGGGTCTACATGTGAAAGCACTAAGGACCTCCCACCCCCTTGCCCAGCCCGTACCTGGAGCAAGATAAAAGAAAAGGGTGGCCACGACAAAATTACACAACACCACCCCCCATAAGAGCTTCAAACCACCACTACTAACCACGACCCACGATTCGGCCTTTGGGAAAGAAAACATAGCCGACAAGGAACCTCAAAATCAAGGAATTCACTCGGGAGCAAAAATCAAGGTAAGGGAAAAGCATTGAGATGACTCAACACGGCATGGTGTTGAGTGAGCTCCACTCACTCAACGCCTAACCATACCTTGGCGTTGAGTGAGTTAGCCTCACTCAGCGCCAAAAACAACCATGGCGTTGAGTGAGGTTCACTCACTCAATGCCCTCCGCAAGAACAGCTCTGGCGTTGAGTGAGCTAACCTCAATCAGCGCCAAAACAGTTATGGCGTTGAGTGAGGTTCACTCACTCAACACCTTCCGCAAGGAAACTCTGGCATTGAGTGAGCTAACCTCACTCAACGCCAAAACAGCTATGGCATCTAGTGAGGTTCACTCACTCAACGCCCTGGCACTTAACCGCAAACAGAGACTGCGGCGGTTAGTGAGCTGACCTCACACAACGCTAAAACTGCAATGGCATTTAGTGAGGTTCACTCACTCAACGCCCTGACACTTAGCCGCAAACAAAATAAGCTGCGGCGTTGAGTGAGCTGACCTTACTCAACGCCAAAATAGCAATGGCATTGAGTGAGGTCGACTCACTCAACGCCAGAAGACCTGGCCGCAAAGAAGGGCTGTGGCGTTGAGTGAGTCTACCTCACTCAACGCCAAAGCAGCAATGGCGTTGAGTGAGGTTCACTCACTCAACGCCAAAAGACTTGGCTGCAAATAGGTCTACGACGTTGAGTGAGTTCACCTCACTCAATGCCAAAACCGAAATGGCGTTGAGTGAGGTCGACTCACTCAACGCCAAAGTACTTAGCCTCAGAAAAGGCTGCGGCGTTGTGTGAGCCCACCTCACTCAATGCCAAAGTACTTGGCCACACAGAAAGCCGTGGCGTTGAGTGAGTTCACCTCACTCAACGCCAAAATGGAAATGGCGTTGAGTGAGATCGACTCACTCAACGCCAAAGTACTTAGCCGCTAGCAGGGGCTGCGGCGTTGAGTGAGTCCACCTCACTCAACGCCTTAGTACTTAGTCGAAAAAAAAACAAACCAAACAATGGCTTTGAGTGTGTGCACCACACTCAACGCCGAACCTGGGCGGCATTTTGCTTTGAGTGTGTGCACAACACTCAACGCCAAATCCCGAGAGCCTACCAAGACTGGTTCTAACCAGAGCACTACCACAGAAATCTCCCTCTCTCTCTCTCTCTCGGCTCCACCCGCAATAGCACCAAACCAGAAATAAAAATCTGGAGTCTAGATGGTGGAAACAACCAGCGGGTTGAGCAAAAATAGCACAAGGAGTGGAGGCTCATAAAGGGAAACTGAAGCACAGAGTTTTAACAAAGCAAAAAGAGAAAAACTTGGCCTCTATCCTAGGGCTCACCGGGTAGTTAAGAGAGGGAAGATCAAAACAGCAAGTGCAAGAACCACTTGCCTCGGTTTTTCAGCGAAGCTTCACTCGAGCCCTTCCTCTCCCTCGGCACCAGCAGCAGCAACACCTAGCCAGCACATCCCGAGCTTTAATGGTGGAAAGAGCAAAAACCGAAAATCAAAATCTCCTAAAAACTCCACGAAATAAAATCTCATACCGTAGAAATGAAGATCTGAGCGAGAGCAATCCAGATCCACTCTCGGAATCGAATTCCGTCCACAAACGCCCCCGGAATCATCGTCCGAAGGTGTAGCAGGTCGTGCGGTTTTCCTCTATTTTCCGCGAACAGGAGCAGACAACGGTTTTCGGGAAGGAGAAGAATGGACCCGCTAATTTGGCTTAAGGCTTTTAAATAAATCTAATCACGCCTAATCAGCCTTAACCGCCTCCTAAGCCGTCGGTTCATTATAAAAGCTTTTGACCGCAGAAATCATTTAAATAGCTTTATTAATACATAATTGCATTTATTAATAGCACACCCAAAGCGACGCGAAAACCAAACTACCTCAGAATTCGACGAAATTCGCACCGTAGCTAATTACCTAAGCTACAAACGCAACGACGAAGCCAAAATTATCTTTTGACGAACAGAACTCGAGTTATACCTACCCGAAGCCAAAACACAAGCATCCCCCGAGAGGCCACACCGGGTCACCCAAAACGACCTGGCTTGCAAGGGAGATCTTGCAAAATAGGCTACAAAATAGGCCACTCAGTTCTAAGGAGTTAAGACTACACTCCACAGATGACACAAGCCAAGAAAATGCATCGACGTAACGCCAAACGAGAATTAAATAATCGCAGAAAAATCGGGGGCGTTACATGCTCCCTGAGGCATCACTATATATCTTATAGCTCTCTATTCCACATAGCGAACACAAAATAGGTGCCATGGTCAGACAACTTTTTAACTCTTTGAAAGCTTGCGCACACTCTGGCGTCCAAATGAACTTCTGATTCTTCCTTGTCAACTTAGTGAGAGGTAGAGCTATCTGCAAAAAGTTCTCTATGAAGCGCTTATAGTAGCTAGCAAGTCCAAGAAAACTCCCTACTTTCGCCACAGTAGTCAAAATAGGGTACTCTCATATCGCAGCTATCTTCATCGGATCCACTGCAATACCCTCTCCACTACCACATGACCAGAAATGTCATGATGATAGCCAAAACCCACACTTGGAGAAGTTGTCATATAGTCGATTCCTCCTTAGGGTATGTAAAACAAGCAGCAAATGGTTCGCATGATCTTCTTCTGACTAAGAGTACACAAGGATATCATCTATAAGGATGATCACAAACTAGTCCAAGTACTCCCAAAAGGTTTTATACATCAGATCCATGAATACCATTGACACATTTGTAAGCACAAATGACATCACAATGAACTCATAATGTCCATTACATGTATTAAATGTTTTTTAGTGAATATCACTTTCCCGAATCCTCAACTGATAATAACCGAAGTTCAAATCTAGCTTAAAGCACATAGTTGATCCAACCAGTTGATCAAACAAATCATCAATTCTCAGAATCAGATACTTATTCTTCTTTGTCAGCTTATTCAGTTCACAATAGTCGATACATAGATGCAGGCTTTTGTCCCTCTTCTTTACAAAAAGGACCGGTGCACTCCATGGAGACATACTCAGACATATTTAGCCTTGATCTAATAATTACTGTAACTGAACCTTCAATTCCTCCATCCATTTTTGTGCTAACCGATACCGTGAGCGTGACACAGGTTTTGTGACTTAGTCCAACTAAATAGTGAAGTCGATCTCTCGCTGTGGTGGAACTCCGGGGATATCTTTAGGAAAAACATCTGCAAACTCCAACATAGTAGTAACATCACTCATATTGATCTTCGACTCTGAAGCCTCCAATAACATGAAAAATAACTTTGCGCCCTTCCAAACCGCCTTGACTACTTAGAGAGCAGACATCAATATCTTACTCGATCCTTGCGTACAAGCAAACTTAGTCTCACATTTGGTGTTTTGCCCCAGTATGACTTCCTTCGAGTTGCAATCAAAACATGCACATTGCTACGAAAACCTTTACATGCCAAAGATCACATCAAACTTTGATATCAGCAGCAAAAATGCTTCCAATCTAAACTCATGACTTCCTATCCGTACCATAACACATCAAATTCTATTTGCATGCATCAAGCACTCGTCAGGCAACAACACATCCAGTCTATCTGTTGACATAAACAAAGGCACTCTGATTTGCAATATGAAGTCCTCAGAAAGAAAGAAATGAGAAACCATGTATCGAATAATGCTCTCGTTGGATAGTCCAGAATTAGGAAAAAGCCTAATACGAACAAGTTAAACAAGTAATGCACAAGTATAATATATAAAGAAGTAAAAGTTGTATACTAAATAGTACTTCTCACACAACGCTTTGTTTAACGACCTCTTGTTGGCTAAGATTGCATACTCGAGGTTGTGCTAAAGCATAATGGGATGTAGTTGACTCCACTGCCTTCCCTTTCTCCTCATATAACACACCCACCATTTTATCCGTTCTTGGAATACCATTGCGACACTCTCGAGCAAAATGTCCCGGCTTGCCAAAAGTACATCAAGTGGACGGATCTCGCCCAGTAGTCGCTCCAGAAGCATTAGAAGAAGTTGGCCCCGAAGACCTAGACTTCTTACTCTATCTACTTTGCCCAGCACAGAGTTTGGTACTTTGAACTCTGCCTTTTTCACCGCCAAGTTCTTCTTACGTTGGACCTACTTCATATCCTGCTCTAGGGATCGAGTTGTATTCAAAAAGGTCAATAATCCCTACATCATTGGACCTGATAAAAGTAATCTTAGATCATCCCACAGACCTTAATAAAACTTGTTGGTCTTTCGCTCCGCATCAGCAAATGTGGAGCTTGCATATCGCCCTAGTCTGGTAAACTCATGCAAATAGTCATCAACCAAACTGTTACACTGAGTAAATCTCTAGAACTGGTTCTCTTTCGCAATTTGTAGTGCGGAAGGAAGATACCTAGCCAAAAAACAATCTTGAGAACTCATCCATTAAGACATCAGTCAGTTGTCTGCCAGCAATCTAATACAACTCTAACTCATCCCGCCAATGCCTCACCTCTCCATCCAACAAAAAGTAGCTAAGGTCATTTTCTGCCCTTCCTCCATCTCTATTGCCATCAAGGTTGTCTTTATCTGAGAGAGCCAATCTTTGGCTTGAGCTGGGGTTCCAGTACCCATAAACATAGGTGGATTGAAGCTCAGAAAGTGCTTCAGTTGCTTATCTGCCGCTTGTCTTACTGCTAATGGCTCTTCAACCACTTGTTTCACTATAGTTTTGTCGCCACTATAGGAGTAGGAGGCTGTACTAGCCTTTTTGGTTATGCATTGATCATCACAAAGACAGCTTCAACAATAAAGTGAACAGTCCCACTAGAAGGAGGAGGTATAGACACATCAGCTGGTGCACTACTCTCAATAGAGTGCTGGGGTTGAGACTGCCACACACTACTCTTAGTCTCCTATAATCAAGAAACACACAATTAAGCGACCATTAACATTACAAACAATAATTATAGGAACACACAAGTTCCTCAAACTTGTGTATTTTTCATTCCTAAGTGGACATTCATGGGTTATTGGACTATAACAACAATGCACAGACGTGCTCACCATCCCGTAAAAGAATTCGACCACAAATTTGAATGATAAGGGATCGAGACCAGAAGCTGATACCAAATTAAAACACCTTGTCCATCACGAAGAATATAACAGAAGGTCTGGTTAGGGCCCCACGCCATATTCCATGAATAGATGAAAGCGGTACGAAATGAAACCAAATATCATTGCAGCCTAACACAGAGTTGCATACTAGAGGAAGCTAAAGGGTAATAATAACCCACATGACAGAATGTACACTATATTAATAAAAATGGAATGAGTGTATATACAACATTTGACCTTAAGTCCTTACATGATTATACAAAAAGAGTGATTTGCATACATAGACACACATGCTGACAACACAAGAAAGTAGTAAACAAGCACATAGGCCTTCGAGGGCCAGCATAATAAAAAGGGCTCCATCCTCCTACTTCCTGCTTCTCTCTCCAGTACCTACACAACTCAAGACCACAAAGAAGTGGTAAATAAAGCAACGATCAGCTTTAGCTAACCATAATTATAACGACCCTACCACATTCTCGGGGTGGTGGTACCCCTTCCATATAAGGAAGCAGTATGACAATTTATATAATTTAACATCAATCATAGATGTTGGAATGCACGACCACACATCCCGTATACTCATGGCACATTATTGGTGTACTAAAATTCAAGTCCTACCTTTGTTCTAAGTATCAACTACTTAGAAGGTCATTGAAATTTTATCATCAAGTCCACCTTGCCTTACGGACTCTCCCAAGATAAGAAGGTACACCGAGGAGCGACCTCTTCACCTACCATCATGGGACGGGTTCAAATTAGCTTTGCCCATTCTCAAATCATTAGCAGCAAGGTGGCACGATGTGGGTATGACTTCATCTTTACATGTTAACAAAAAGATAGCTAACATTATCTATTATAGTCGGCACTCAAGGCCACCAAGTTAGGCACTGTAGGCCTCACAGCATAACATGCTACCCACCATGTCCCCATGATATGGGCTTCACAATAAAAAATTAGCTTACTGGGAGCTATTGCCAGTGATATCTCTATCGCTATATGATATTGATAGAACTACAAATCGGTCTCAAGTTCGGGTTCACTCCAAGAACATACCAATGCTCGCTGGTCTTTGATAGTAGCACTATCGCCAGCGATATCGCTATCACGGGAGATTGCACCAGAACTTCGTTTCCGTTGCAAACTTGGGTGTTTCCTTGAGATACCCTCCAATACTTCTACAACAACTTATAGTACACCAAAACCCCATAAACTCCTCATTTTCCACGGAGTCTTCTACGATACGCAAATCAATCATAAGTAATCCAGACCATCCAGGTGGGCTACATACAACATGCCTATGCCCATACAACAATCCGAGCTCTATATGCAAAACATAATGAGGATAAACTAAATCAACCAAATGAAAGCTTCACCTCCCACTAATTAGTGGAGAAACTTTCATGCAAATATGCCAAATAAAGGACTAGCATATTGTCACAACCCGCATTTTCTCCGAATTTAAAAGACATATTAGAGTAAGAGATAACACGCGCTGTAATGCCACGCCATGCAGGGGATAACTACAGACGATCAGCTAGAGGTTGCACAGGTCATTTATCCTCCTGCTGAGTTTGACATAATCCAGCAAGAAGTTCAGCAAGTGTACTAAAGCCTGATTTTGAGCAGTGGAGTCCTACCTCCAGGAATATTATTTTAACTTCCTGGAAAGCTGTGAAGGACAAGACATATGATAGAGGAAAATGGTACTCTGAGCAAGAGTGGAACAAGTATCAGGCAAGGCAAGAGGCTATACTTCAGTATAGGAGGAATGCTAAGGCTGGGAAGTTACCTGCTAAAGCTCTGGAGCCTAGCAAGTACTTCCCAAAGCCTTTTCACTATTTTGAAAGGCAAAGGATCAAGGCTGAAGAACTGAAGAATAAAGACCTGAAAGGAAAGAAACCAGCTGATGATACTGAACCTAATATGCAGGCTAAGATCAGATCTGGAAAAGGAATAGTAATCAAGAAGCCTAATCTATCTTAGGATAGATAGGCTAATATATAGAATAATGTAATCTTTTGATTTTTTGTTCTTTAAAGAAACCTGTAAACCTAAATAATTTTCTAATTAATGAATGACATCATTTTCAGTATTGAGTTTAGCTATTATCTATGTTAATATATTACCCTGTAGTGAAATGTATGAACATCTATTTTTCTTTGATTTATTATGTGTAGTGTATATCTTTGACTAAGGGTTATGACTTCTCCAAATAGGGGGAGATTGTTGGGTACACTAGAAACTATGTACCAGATTTGGAGAAGCCTCCCCTTACTCAATGATATAAATCAATTTGTATTTGATGGGATGTTTGAGTTCCAGTGTGCAGGTTTAATAAATGTAGGAAAATTTCTAAGTATAAGTGTCGACACTTGTAAGGAATTGTGTCGACACCTGAATCAGGAGCTGTGCCGACACCCAGGAATTGAGTCGTCACCTGAAGCAGGAGCTGTGTCGATACCCAGGAGTTATGTCGATACCAGAAGCAAAGCATGTGTCGATACCCAAGAATTGTGTTGACACCTGAAGAAGGCTTGTGTCAACACACAGGACTTGTGTCGACACACACTCAACGCCATCTATCAACAATAGCTATACTGAGTCTGAAAGGCTTGTGTCGATACACAAGACTTGTGTCGACACACACAAAACGCCATCTATCAACAACAGCTATACTGAGTCTTAAGGGCTTGTGTCGACACACAGGACTTGTATTAACACACTCAACGACGTCTGGACATACACTCAATGCCATCTGTCAGCATCAACTATGTCGAGACCAGGAGAAGTTGTGTCGACACAAAGGACTTGTTTCGACACATACAACAGAAGTTGTGTCGATAAGCAGAAGAATGACTGTGTCGACACATTGAGTGCTGTGTCGAAATCATCATGACCTGTGTCGATACTTAGTCTATTTGTGTTGACACATGTGAAGTAGTTTGCTGAGTGTTTCCTGCTGAGATATAAAGTCATTCCAGAATCAGCTGTCACGGCTTAAGACTTGATAGCTGTCATAAACAACAAGTCTGGCACCTTTGTCAGAACTGTCAGAAGGTTATTACAAACTGGATCAGCTGGTAATCATTGAGAAACTCTATATAAAGAACTGATCCATGACAACCAAGACAAGAAATTAAGGGGGAACAGACTAACTCAGAACCAGAGAGAATTCAACAATAAGAAAGGGGGAACCCTTAAGAAGGCAGATCCTGAACAGTCTGCAAGAAAGATTCAGATCTAATTCTGAATCTAAGAAGGGAGCTATCTGAAGATAAACTTCTACACTAAGTCAAGATCAACCTCATTCTGTTCAATCAAGAAGCTTTGAAAAAGCTAAGTCAGGTTGGATTTGAAGTATACAGTTTATTCAAGAACTGATCAAGAAGCTCACACTAATTGAGAGTTCTATCTGGGTGAAATTTCTATACAACTAAATATTCTTTTTCCTTGTAAGATCTTTTATAGATTTGAGTTATAAGCCTGTGTTTATAAAGGCTGAGGTAGGGGTGAGAGCCTGAGGTGTAGGACTTGTGAAAGTCTGAGTTGTAAGCCTGGTGATAAAGGCTGAGGTAGGGTTGTTGCCTAAGGTAGGGTTCTTGGGAAGAATCTGAGGTAGGACTTGTATAAGTCTGAGCTGTAGGAACCTATCAGGTTCTGAGTTGTAAGATCTGTGGATCTGTGTTAGTGGAAGGAAGTTGGGCCGAATCCAGTTCTCTACTAGATAGGCGAAGGGGGAAAGTGGATGTACCCATAACTTGGGGAACCACTATAAATCTGGTGTACTTTGCTTTGCTGTGAATGTCATGTTGTGGATTGTATATTCTATATTGTGATAGATCTTGTTACTTGCCTAAAATTATTAAAGAAAATTAGAACCTATTCACCCCCCCCCCCCTCTAGGTGGCTAGGCTCTTGAAATCAAGTCTTTCAAGTGGTATCAAAGGGAGGTTACTCAAAGATAGACCTGACAGTCTGAGTGAATATCCATGGCAATTAACAGATAGCAAGAATGGGTTTAAATGAGAATAAGAAGGAATTTGGATCCATGAAACTGCCAATCTGCAGGAAAGAAAGTTTTGGGATATGGAAGGAAAGGGTCAGGTTATTCATGGAAGCATCTGATCCAAGAATCTACATCACAGTACAAGAAGGTCCATTCATTCCAATGAAGGTATCAACTCTTGATGCTAATCTGCAAACCCCAAAGAACTTTTCTGAAATGACTAAGGATGAGATCATCCTGGCAACATTAGACAAGAGAGCACAAAATATTATTATGAGTGATATAGATGATGCCATATTTCAGAACTTGGTACATTGCAAAACCTCTAAGGAGATGTGGGACACCTTGATTGTCTACATGGAGGGAACTGAAGAAGTTAGAGAGGATAGGAAATCTATGCTGAATCAAGAATATGAAAGCTTTAGACAAGCCAGGTCTGACAGCATAGAAGAATGTTATAAGAAGTTCTTCAGAATAGTAAATGAGCTGATGACCAATGGAAGAGTCTTCAGCACATATGAATTGAATGACAAGTTTCTCAGGTCACTAACCAAGGACTGGGATACAAAGATATGTGCCATCAGAGAGGTGTCCAGGCTTGCTGATACACCTCCACCCACATTGTTTGGAAAGCTGCTATCTTATGAAATGAAGCTCCCTGCCAGAAATGAGGAAGAGAAAAGCAGCAGGTCTGATGATAAAGATAAGTCAGTAGCTTTCAAGGCTGAAGGCATAAAAAGGGTAGGAGAAAGTCTCCTTTTCCACCCAGAAGAAGTGCTGAGGAAGAAGCAGAAAATCCTGACATCAATACATCAGATAGCCACACCTCTGATGAGGACTTTGCTGCATGTACAGGGTAGTTTCAAAGGTTTATGAAAAAGAAGAAATGGAGAACCAAGCATTCAACATCCTTTTCCAAGGATGATTATTACAAGAAAAAGAAGACTTCCAAGGAGGAAAGGTATGCCTCAAATCCTGGTAAACAAACTAATTCTAAGATTATTTGTTATTGTTGCAACAGGCCTGGACATGTCATAGCTGACTGTCCTAACAATAGGAAGGAGTCTAAAGACAAGAAGAAGCATCAAGTAAAAGGCAAGAAGGAGAAATCCTTTGTTTCTCAGAAGCAGAAGAGTTGGACAGACTCTTCATCCTCAGAATCTGGAGAAGAAGATGATGCAGAAGCATATGTTGGGTTATTCTCTACAAAAGAGGATTCTAGGGAATCAAAATTCTTACAAATGCTGGACTCCATAAATGGAGTTGAAGACTATTGTTGTAAAGGGCTGATGGCTCTATCATAAGATGATCAGTGCCAGGATCAGCCTGGTCCAAGTAAGGTATACAGTTCTCTCTTAGCTTCTGATTACTATACTGGATCAGAATCAAAAGCATCTGCATCAAGAGGTGTGGATAGTTCTGAATTTGAGGGGGATGTACATCAACTCATTAATGAGTATGGTGGTTTGTTGCAAGCTCTGAAGAGGAGCAAGTTCCTTGTCAAGAAGCAGGCCAAGGAAATTGAATCTCTTAAGCAGGCTGCATCAGATTCAGCCATGTTGATAGATTTGAAACTGAAGGAGGTTGCCAAAATGAAAAAAAAACTGTTAGTTAGATGGGCACAATCTCCTTCATGGAAAATCACATCAAGAATCTGGAGGAAAAACTTCAGAAAGAAAAGGAGTTAGTGGCTAAATTCTCTAAGCCAAAGTCTATCTTGTCCTTAATAGACAATTTCATTTCTCATAAAGGAAAGACAAGTATAGGCTTTAAGGGAAGAACAAGGGCCACCAATTCTTATAGAAAAGGAAAAGCCCCATTTCAGCCACTAGCCACAAAACCCCCTATCTTCTTAAAGAAAGTGATGCAACCTACAAACAGGTATGATCATGATATTACTCATGGTCACTGTGAGTATGGAGATCTCATTGGCAAGGGTGTATATGAAAATAGGCCACTCTATAACCAAACTCATCAGGTTCTTAAGGAATCCTTTGGGTTTGCTGCTCTAGCACCTAATCTTAAAAGGACTGCTGGCAACAAAGTTGTGAAGTCTGTACCTAAGAGAAGGTACAACAGATTTTAGTGTTGGTGTTATGGCAAGGTGGGTCACTTTGCCAGGGATTGTTGGTTCAACACAAGTGTTAAAAATAAGAACAGCTTACCTGTCAGAAAAGCTGTAGGTAAGCATGATAGATTTCAAACTAACAAGAACCTAGGATCCAATAACAATTTGGGTTCTGAGGATAGGTAAATATTTATTTGATGCAGGTGAATCCAAGTGGCCATACACCTATATGGTACTTGGATAGTGGATGTTCCAGGACATGATTGGAACAAGAAGAATGTTGAGGGACTATGCACCCATAGAGAATGAACCCAAAGTAATCTTTGGTGGATCTGAAAAAGAAATCATCAAAAGATTTGGTAACATTTCTAGTAATTATATTACTATCACTCAAGTGCCTTATGTGAAGGGTCTGAAACATAACCTGATTTGCATAAGTCAACTTAGTGATCTAGGTTATGACATTTCTTTCCTCAAAGGGGAGTGCCAAGTAAGTAGGTCAAGTGATCAAGAGATCATTCTAACTGGCACTAGGAAAGGGAATGTATATTGTCTTAACCTTGATTGTGAGTATAACATCTCACCCATTTGTCTAGTTTCAGGTGAGAAAGCATCACAGTCTGTCCAATGGCACAAGAGGCTTGCTCATCTGAACTATAAGTCAATAGGACAACTATTTAGTATGGGGTTAGTGAGGAATGGTCCTCAGGTTAAGTGCATTAAAGAGGGTGTTTGTTCAGCTTGCTAAAAGGGCAAACAGACTAAGTCCTATTTCCAAGTACTTGATACCAAAGATTCAATGAGATGTCTATATCTCTTGCATATGGATTTGTTTGGTCCTATGCCAGTTCATAGTCTAGGTAGGAAAGTATACACATTAGTTATTGTAGATGACTATTCTAGATTCCCATGGGTTTTCTTCTTGAGGCAAAAATCCGAAACCCCTACTGTCTTCAAAACTTTTGTTAGACAAATTCAGAATGAGTTTAACATTTCAGTGGTCAAAATCAGAAGTGACCATGGAACTGAATTTCAGCCTGAGTATATTACAAAGTTCTATGAAGAACTTGGGATTCATCAGGAGTTCTCCTCACCTAGAACTCCCAATAAAATGGAATTGTTGAAACAAAGAATATGACTCTAATTGAGGCAAGTAGAACAATACTTAGTGACACTACTCTCCCTGAGTACTTCTGGGTTGAGGAAGTAAATACTGCATGTCATGTACTCAATAGAGCTTCCATAAATAAGAAACATAAAAAGACTCCCTATGAGATTTGGAAAAGCAGAAAACCAAACATTTCCTTCTTCAGAATCTTTGGTAGTAATTGTTATGTCCTAGTTAATGGTAAGCACTACCAAACATAGTTTGCTGCCAAATCCCTTAAAAGGATCTTTGTTGGGTACAACAATAATAGTAGGGCACACAGAATCTACAACTTGACTACCCAAGTTGTACAAGAATCTATCCATATAGTATTTGATGAGTCTAAGTATATTAACAGTGAATTGTCTAGCTCTTCAGGTAGTTCTACAGGTTTAAAGGATGGGCTGGACAAGCTGACTATTAATGAAGAAGCACCTGCTAGGCTGGATGAAGAAAAGGATGCATGCTGTCCAGGGGGAGAACAAGATTCACTGGATGAATAAGAAAACAGTGAAGTGCATCAGGATGAGGAAAATGAAGAAGGCCAAGAGGTTGGCAGATTTCCTTTAGTAAGATGACACTTGAAGGATCATCCAGATCACCAAATCATTGGTGATGCAAGTCAAGGTGTTATAACCAGGAGAAAGAGCATGGACACTATTCTATATTCAAGATTCTTGTCACAGATAGAACTCAAGAAGCTTGAAGAAGCCATTCTAGACACAAACTGGATTGATGTTATGCAAGAAGACCTGAATCAATTCAGAAGATGTAAAGTCTGGGAACTGGTTCCTAAACCAAAGGATCCCAATATTATAGGAACTAAGTGGATCTACCGAAATAAACTTGATGAGAATGGCACCATAATCAAGAACAAGGCTGGGCTGGTATAAAAAGGCTACAAGCAAGAAGAAGGGATTGACTTTGATCAAACCTTTGCCCCGGTGGAAAGCCTGGAAGCTAAGGTTGTTCTTTGTCTATGCTGCCTATAAGGGTTTTAAGGTATATCAAATGGATATAAAGTCAGCATTTCTGAATGGTGACTTAAAAGAGGAAGTCTATGTTGAACAACCCTCAGGTTTTGTAGACTATAACTATCCTAACTATGTATATAGGCTTAGGAAAGCACTATATGCTTTGAAACAAGCCCCTAGGGCTTGGTATGAAACCTTGTCTGCTTTTCTTATTGAGAATAAATTCTCTAGAGTAAAGATAAACAAAACTTTATTCTTTAGGGAATCTAAAGGCAAGATCATCCTAGTCCAGATATATGTTGATGACATTATCTTTGGATCTACATAAAAGAACCTTTGTAGAAAGTTTGCCAAACTTATGCAAGGGAAGTTTGAAATGAGCAGTCTGGGTGAGCTGAAGTTCTTCTTGGGACTTCAAGTTAGACAGACTGATGATGGATTGTCCATATCTTAGTCTAAGTTCACCAAGGAGTTGATTAATAAATATGGAATGGACTTAGCCTCCACCATGAAAACTCCAATGGGAACAAGTATGCCTATAGGCAAAGATGAGGCAGGGAAACCTGTAGATGATTCTTTATATAGAGTGATAATTGGCTCTCTACTCTACTTGACTGCTAGTAGACCTAACATCATGTATGCTACATGTGCCTGTGCTAGGTACCAAGCATGCCCAAAGCAATCTCATTACACTGTTGTTAAGAGAATTTTGAGATATCTTAAGGGCACACCTAATCTAGGTCTTTGGTACCCTAAGAATAGAGATTTCTTACTAACAAGCTTCTCAGATGCAGACTTTGCAGGGTGCAAAGAAGACAGGAAGAGTACCACAGGAACTTGTCAATTCCTAGGTGGAAGGTTTGTGTTATGGAGCAGCAAGAAGCAAAAAAGTGTAGCTATCTCAACTGCTGAGTCAGAATATATAGCTGCAGACAGCTGCTGTGCACAGTTGATGTGGATAAAGCATCAACTTGAAGACTATGACATCAAGGTAAGTAGAATTCCACTATTTTGTGATTCTACTAGTGCTATTTCTATTGCTAAAAACCCCGTTTCACACAGTAGAACTAAGCTTATTGAAATTAAGTTTCATTTCATTAGAGAACATGTGGAGAAGGAAGATATTAGTCCAGAATTTGTGAACACAAACAATCAAATTGCTGATATTTTTACAAAACCTCTAGATGAAATTAAATTCAATTAAATTGGATTAGGTATGTTGAACCTAGAATAGGTCAGCACAAGATTTCCAAAGTAGAATATGTAAGAACAAAATTTCTCAGGAAATTTTGGTAAGTAAGAAAGTTTGTGTCGACACAAGCAAATTTTGTCGACACTCTCAGTATGATGTATCAACACAGAAAAAGTATTTGTGTCGACACAAGAATTGATATCGACACACACTGTCGAGACTTGACTAGCCCGTATCGACACTAACACATGTTTGTCGACACATAGACATGTCGACTAAAAATAAGTTTTGTCGAGATCTAAGTCTTTTATGTGGACATATGTAAAACTTTGTCGACTAGTATTATTACTAAGTAAGTTGCGTCCTTTGACCTACCATTCACACGAAGACTATAAATAGGGGGAGACAAAATCTGGTCGACTACGTATTTAGAATTCTTGACTCTAGACCTTGTGTTGACATTGATATTCACTTCTTTTAGCTTCTTTCTCTCTCTCTCGTCAATGTCGCCACACCAGGACGACAAGGTGAATGAAGTATACGAGCTTGTTCGCGGGGGATTCGAGACAGCTTCACAGAACATCAAGGGTGTGATTACCCTAATTTCTGAAAATGGCTTGGAGTTTTTAGTCTCTGAACCTTCAAGAATTTGGAAGAAGGAAGTTCTTGAATTCTACTCGTCTGCAACTGTGGATTATGAAGGAAAGAAGATGAAAGCCATAGTTCAGGATTCAAGAGTGAAACTCACACTTAAGACGATTCGGAAGTAGCTTCAACTTCCCCGGGTTAAAGAAGATGATGACGTACTTCTAGCTATGATAAATGATGCACTAAATTGGTGTGGATTGAATCCAAATACCAAGGTAGGGTCGTCAATTACCAGGAAGGGGATGAATTCCCAAGGTAAGTTTATTTCAGAAAGCATAGACAAGGTGATTCTCTGCAAGACTGGGGGACATGATAGGATATCTGCCTACATGTTCAGCCTAATGACCAGAGGCATATTCAATGTAAAAATAAACTGGTCATCAGTAGTGTTTGACAAGATCCAAGAAGGAATTAAGAAGCCAAATCTGGGTAAAATCCTAAGCTTGTGTTTAGCTTTAAATAGCCCAGATATTATGAATCAACTGCCAGGATCCAAGATCAATCATATGAGGAGGATGGACATGAGAATTCTATCCAGATGGGATAGATTCTTGACCAAAGAGGTTTCTACTCCACAAAAACAGGTCAAGAAAGATAGGAAGAAGAAAGCAATTGTTCAGGAAGAAGAATCCTCTAGTGATTTTGAAGAAGAAGTATTCTTCAGTTCAGATGAAGACCAACAGGAAAAAGAAGCCCAAGCTCAGGTGGAGAGTAGTCAGCAACCAGAGCATCGGATGGCCTCCACTCCAGGGGGGAGAGAACACTGAATTAACAGTACAAGACACTGAACAATCTGAGCTATCTACCCAAGGGGGAGGCATTATTGAAGCTACTCTAGAGAGTGAGTATGCTGTTGATACAGTGATGGACATTATATCAGACATAAACAAAGAAGCTCTGATCATTACTGAGAATGAAGCACCAGATGTGCAGATGACAGATAGAACTCAAGATGAGCAAGTGAGCATTTCCTGTATAGAGAAGGCCCTGGATAAAGATCTGGATGTCCAGGGAGAACCTTTTGCTTCATAAGCCAACCTTGTTCCTCCTATTCAGATGCAACAGGAGGTAACTTTGGAAGAACTATTCCCTGATTTATCTACAGCAAGGACTGAGGAGGATTAGCAAAAAGTAGAAAAGGAACTACTAGGAACTGAGGGGGAGGAGCTACTGGATGCCCCAGTTAACAAAGCAACTGTAGATATAGAAAGCTCATCTCAATCTTCTGATGATGAAGAAGCCTCCATGGATAAAAAGAGAAAATTAATTGCAAACAGGAAAAGGAGCATAGACTATAAGAAAGCCTTACAAACAGTCACTCCACCACCTGATCAAAGCATGGACTTCAGTTCACTACTGGTCCAACTGCAAGTCAAGTTGGATGAGCAAAGGCAGTCTTTGGAGAAATATGTGGATGATTCACATAAAGAACTGCAGTTCAAGCTGGCTCAAGACATTAAATCCATTAGATTTGAAGTCAATTTGAATACGAAAGAGATGACAGATTGCTTCAATAAGGGAGGTAATGTTGTAGTATATTTGGCTGAGCAACAATAGCTGATAAAGACTGAAGTTTAGGACATTGCAGTCAAGCAAGGATATATTTTAGAAAATCAATTTAGATTAAATGAAAATCTCAAGGACTCACATGATGAAATTCTCAAAAAACTGGGAAGTATTGCTACTGATTTGAAAACTGAAGTATCCAAGCAAATACAAGCAGATCTAGTTGTTGTCCAAACAGCCATTAAGGAATCTCAAACGTCTATTTCTGATCATCTGAACCAATTCAGAGCCTACTACAAAGAAGGTACAAAATATCTGGCTGATCAAGTAAGGTTTCAGAAGAATGATCTAAGAGATCATATAGTTAGAGAAGTCATAAAAGGGGAGAGAATATTAGTCAAAGCCAGCTATGATCATGCAAAATGGGTATCTAATACCATCAGAGCTACACTTGGATTTGCACCCCTATGTGATGATTATAATACTGCTGAGTCTAGTGTTCAACCTGCATACATTGAAGGGGATCAGCTAGAGGTTGCATAGGTAATTTATCATCCAACTGAGTTTTACATAGTCTAACAAGAAGTTCAACATATGTATAGCCATCCATAGGAGGCACAGAATATTATTATTGAAAAGGTAGAAATATCAGAGGCTATATATGAAGCTCATAGGGAGGCACAGCTTTCCAAGAAAAGGTTTAGGGAACAGGCAGAACTGAAGCCTGATTTTTAGCAGTGGAGTCCTACCTCCAGGAACATTATTTTAACTACCTGGAAAGTTGTGAAGGACAAGACATATGATAGAGGCAAATGGTACTCTGAGCAAGAGTGGAACAAGTATCAGGCAAGGCAAGAGGCTATACTTCAGTATAGGAGGAGTGTTAAGGCTGGGAAGTTACCTGCTAATGCTCTGGAGCCTAGCAAGTACTTCCCAAAGCCTTTTCACTATTTTGAAAGGCAAAGGATCAAGGCTGAAGAACTGAAGAATAAAGACCTGAAAGGAAAGAAACCAACTGATGATACTGAACCTAATATGCAGGCTAAGATCAGATCTGGAAAAGGAATAGTAATCAAGAAGCCTAGTCTATCTTAGGATAGATAGGTTAATATGTAGAACAATGTAATCTTTTGATTTTTTGTTCTTTAAGGAAACATGTAAACCTAAATAATTTTCTAATTAATGAATGACATCATTTTCAGTATTGAGTTTAGTTATTATCTATGTTTATATATTACCCTGCAGTGAAATGTATGAACATCTATTTTTCTTTGATTTATTATGTGTGGTGTATATCTTTGACTAAGGGTTATGACTTCTCCAAATAGGGAGAGATTGTTGGGTACACTGGAAACTATGTACCAGATTTGGAGAAGCCTCCCCTTACTCAATGATATAAATCAATTTGTATTTGATGGGATGTTTGAGTTCCAGTGTGCAGGTTTAATAAATGCATGAAAATTTTTAAGTACAAGTGTCGACACTTGTAAGGAATGGTGTAGACACCTGAAGCAGGAGTTATGTCGACACCCAGGAATGTATTCGACACCTAAAGTAGGAGCTGTGTTGATACCAAGGAGTTATGTCGACACCAGAAGCAAGGCATGTGTCGACACCCAGGAATTTTATCGACACCTGAAGAAGGCTTGTGTCGACACACAGGACTTGTGTCGACACACACTCAACGCCATCTATCAACAACAGCTATACTGAAGCTGAAAGGCTTGTGTCGACACACAGGACTTGTGTCGACACACACTCAACGCCATCTATCAACAACAGCTATACTGAGTCTGAAGGCTTGTGTTGACACATAGGACTTGTGTCGACACACACTCAACGACGTCTGTACATACACTCAACTCCATCTGTCAGCATCAGCTATGTAGAGACCAAGAGCAGTTGTGTCGACACATATGACTTGTGTCGACACATACAACAGAAGCTGTGTCGAGAAGCAGAAGAATGACTATGTCGACACTTTGAGTGTTGTGTCGACATCATCAAGACTTGTGTCGAAACTTAGTCTATTTGTGTCGACACATGTGAAGTAGTTTGCTGAGTGTTTCCTGCTGAGATATAAAGTCATTGTAAAATCAGCTGTCACGGCTGAAGACTTGACATCTGTCATAAACAACAAGTCTGACACCTTTATCAGAACTGTCATAAGGTTGTTACAAACATGATCAGCCGGTAATAATTGATAAACTCTATATAAAGGACTGATCCATGACAACCAAAACAAGCAATTAAGGGGGAACAAACTAACACAAAACCAGAGAGAGAATTCAACAATAAGAAAGGGGGAACCCTTAAGAAGGCAGATCTTGAACAGTCTGCAAGAAAGATTCATATTTAATTCTGAATCTAAGAAGGGAGCTTTCTAAAGATCAACTTCTACACCAAGTCAAGATCAACCTCATTTCGTTCAATCAAGAAGCTTTGAAAAAGCTAAGTCAAGTTGGATCTGAAGTATACAGTTTATTCAAGAACTGATCAAGAAGCTCACACCAATTAAGAGTTCTATCTGGGTGAAATTTCTGTACAACTAAATATTCTTTTTCCTTGTAAGATCTTTTATAGATCTGAGTTGTAAGCCTGTGTTTATAAAGGCTGAGGTAGGGCTGAGAGCCTGAGGTGTAGGACTTGTGAAAGTTTGACTTGTAGGCCTGATGATAAAGACTGAGGTAGGGCTGTTGCCTAAGGTAAGGTTCTTGGGAAGAATCTGAGATAGGACTTGTATAAGTCTGAGCTATAGGAACCTATCAGGTTCTGAGTTGTAAGATCTGTGGATCTGAGTTAGTGGAAGGAAGTTGGGCTGAATCCAGTTCTCTACTAGATAGGCGAAGGGGGGAAGTGGTTGTACCCATAACTTGGGGAACCACTATAAATATGGTGTACTGTGCTGTGATGTGAATGTTATGCTATGGATTGTATATTCAATGTTGTGATAGATCTAGTTACTTGCCTAAAATTATTAAAGAAAATTAGAACATATTCACCCCCCTCTCTAGGTGTTTAGGCTCTTAAAGTCAAGTCTTACAGAATATATGTCTGAACTATACATAAAAACAACAACTACCTCATGACGGTGAGGAAAACCACTATAACTACTACAGCCTACGAGCTATCACCAAACCTAGCCGCTCAACCGGCTACCGCTCCGAACCTGAGGCATTCACAAAACAGAATACCTCAGCAAGAAAATACAAGTGGCAATAAAATTAAACAATAGATTAAAATAGATAGTCAAAGGGTTACCAACCCTTGACAAGATAACTGTAAGGAAACATCAACACTTAACCACAAGGAAAAAGGGGAGAAAGAACTCATAAAGGTAGAATATCCCAAACTGCACCAAGTGCGATAAAGATCAAAGCTTAAATAACATGTGCATAAGTACGTGCATAAATAAAAGAAATTGGTCAATTCACCATTTGGAGAGCAAAAATATTGGGCAAGTCCGGCACAAGCGGTGGAAGGGACCTACCCAACACACCAATAACAAAACCTTACAAAAACACCGGCAAATTCCAGCACTTACAGTGGAAGGGACCTACCCAACACACTAATAGCAAAACTTCATAAGGGCCCAAGGGAAGGTTATCTTATACCTTGACACACCCAAAACTAAGGAAAAACATGCACCTGCGGTGGAAGCGACCTACCAAACACACCAACAGTCACAAACCCGCACAGGGTAAATATGTACAAAACAGGGCACTAAAGGCCCAAGCAACCATAGAACCGATAAAATCTCAACTAACACTGGCTTACTTCAATGAAATAAGGAAGAAAAAACCACAAAATCATTATAAGGCCCATACCCGACGAATTGGACTTAATTTGGCAAAAATTAACAAAGTCTACACTAATTCGTCGAGTATACTCGACGAATTCAGTAGAAACTCGATGATTCTTACTTAGCAAAACTAGGCTAACATAAATATACGACGAATCAACGAAATTTCCCAAGTCCACAGAAAAATCGGCAAGTCAACTCGACGCCGCGTTGAGTGCATTCAACACACTCAACGCCAACCAGCTAAACTCAATGATTCTTCCTTCACTTAACGCTGCGTTGAGTTCACTCAACGCCGCATTGATTACACTCAGTGCAATCAATGCTTTTGAATTAGCGCCCAAAACATCACTCGACGTACTCAACGCTAAACTAGCATTACTCAACGAATTCATCGAGATAACTCGACGAATTTGACTTAGACTCAAATCTCACTCAACGCCAAGGTTTATACTCGACGGAATCAACATTTTTATTTAGCGGAGACAGAGACACTCAACGCAAAACTGATATTCGACGAATTCGTCGAGATAACTCGACGAATTGAACTTGGTCTAAAACATCACTCAACGCTAAGCATTACCTGCCGAAATTCAACGGATACTCGATGAATTTGGACTTAAGCTAATAAACCTATACTCGCCGAATCTTCACTTAGTCGAAATCCTCATGTTCGACGAATTCCTGCTGGTCTACTACCCCTATATTCAACGAAACTTCCTTAGGCTATACACCATATTCGATGTATTCCACTCGGATAATTTCCACCTATACTCACCGAATTTACCTTACGCTAATCTGACCTATAACCGACGAAATTGCCTTTGATTATTATACCTATACTCGATGGATTCTAGCCTAAAACTTATGCTGCCTTAAGGATTCTTTCAAGACTAAACCCTACACTGTTTCAACTTTGTAAGGAGAGAAAATGAACAAAATGAAAAGCAAGAAACAGTTGTAAGAGGAAGATCACCACTTGCCTCAAAACTCTGAAGATCCGCTTCTTCGAGTGTTCCTCGACAAGATTTGGCCGCAAGAAGTTCTAAGCCCAAATCCTGAAACTTTTTCGGGGAGAAAAGAGGTCAAAACCGCAAACCCTAAAGCCTAGAAATCCAAGAAATGGAAAATACTTACCACACACGCGTAGATCTAGGCGAGAGCTTTCTGAATCTCTAATCCACTGATGAAACCGACCACCAGCTTTCACTCAACCGCCGACCGAGAGCAAGTGGCGACACTGTCATTTCTCCTCTTTCGCGAAATAGATGATGGCTCGGGTAGGGAAGAAGATGAATAGGGTTTTGGCGCGACGTTCTATCTATTTATATTGATCGATATCTTAATATTTTAATTAATTAATTACTTAATAAACGTCCAAACGACCCGAAACTCAAATAAACATAGAATTTTATGAAAATCGCACTGTAGCTAAATACCAAAGCTTCGAATTCAATGGCGAAGTTGAGATCGAAATCCGACAAACCAACTCTGGTAAAATACCTCCCGAAGAAAAAAAAACACCATCCCTATAAAAGATTCACCGAGTCACCAAAACAGACCCGGCTTGCAATTGAAGGTGCACAACCAAGCCAAACCAACCACACAAGAAATCCCATAGAGCAAACCCATGCTCCAACAAATGACACCCGTTATCTATGCATCAACGTAACCCCCTGACTTAAAAAATATGTCACTATGAGAATTAAAATTAACACCGAAAAATCATGGGCGTTACAGCCACGCCCCCCCCCCCCCTAAAAAGAAGTTTCGCCCCGAAACTTGACATAAAAAGGATCAAATCAGAAACAAAGAAAAGTAACCAAAGGCTATCAAAGAAAACACTTACCAAAAGTATCAGGAGAAAATATGAGGATGAGCCTCCCTCATAGCTGACTCCATCTCCAAAGTCGCGCTCTCCATGTCTTGGTTCCGCCACAAAAGTTTAACCATGGGTATTGTCTTCCTTCGTAATACCCAATCTTGAGTATCCAAAACACAAAAAGACACTTCCACATAGGAAAGGTTAGGCTCCAACTTGGGCACAACATCAAGAATCTACCCGTCGCTAACAACACACTTCCATAATTGGATCATGTGAAAGACATCTTGGACACCAGGAAAATTCGCAGGCAAATACAGCGTGTAAGCTGATACACTAATCCGTTCAACAACTTTAAAAGGTCCCACATACCTAGGGTCCAACTTATGGTTCTTACCAAACCTCTTAGCACCAAACATCGGGGAAACCTTAAGAAATACCATGTCCCCAATGACAAATTCTAATTCACCCTTTCGTCGATTAACATTATTTTCATAACGCTACTCGGCTATAGGAAGCTTCTCTCGAATATGCTTAATAGAAATATCCATTTCTTCCAAGGCTTCCGGACCCAACAATGGTCTCTCACAAGCCTCAGCCAAAAATAGAGGAGTTCTACAATGCCTCCCATACAAAGCCTGAAATGGGGCCATCTGCAAACTCTCTTGATAACTGTTGTTATAAGCAAATTCCATTAATCTTAAATGCTCATCCAATGCTCCTACATAGTCCAAAATATAACATATTATCATATCTTCCACAATCTAATTTACTCTCTTCGTCTGACCGTTAGTCTACGGATGATAAGCGGTGGAATACCTCAAATCGGTACCCAACCCTTCCTATAAACTTTTCCAAAAGTGAGACGTAAACCTAGATTCTCGATCCGACACAATGATCACTAGCACTCTATAACATTTCTCAGACAACTAGACCCCTAGAGATAGTTTTGTCATGACTAGGTCATGACAAAGCCCTAGAAAGTCCATAAAGGCCAAGTGAGCCTAGGAATGAGGATGAGACCACTATGGTCTGCACATAGTAGATTTCTGAACCTTGGTTTAAGGTGATCATGGGGCTTCACCAAGACTCTAAGACCCCACCCATACCTTCATAACCCTAGTAAGGGGTCAATGGGTCACTAAGGACCCATGGAGGGCAATCAAAGGAGCTAAGTTGACCAAAGTCTGAAAGTTAGGTGATAAGATCTAACAGCCTCTAGAGGGGGGGTGAATAGAGCAAGTTCAAATAAATTGATATATTTAAAACTTTTTGATTTACTTAGTGTAGGTAGTGAGTGATGCAGCAGATAAATATATTTAAAATAAAATCACACAGCACACAAGCAAGAAGAAAAACAATCCACAGAAGACACAAGGAAATATAGTGGTTCCCCAAAACTGGGTACATCCACTCTTCTACCACCCTTGGTAGGAATCCACTCAGGACTGAGTTGATCAGGTGTCCTGACACCAATGAGCTTTTGATAAGGTGCCCAAAAACCAAATCTAGATTTTTTGATAAGGTGTCTTGCCACCACTGAGTTTTGACAAGGCTCTCAGAACCAGACAGAACTTTTGAAGGGAGTTCAAGAACCCTTTTACAGCAGGAAAAGAAAAAGTAAAAGTTGAGTTTGTCTTCTCTGTTCTCAGTCAAATGAGAGAAGCACAAGTGGATGTAGATGTTGTCAAAGCTCCCCCTGAGATGTAGAAGTTCAGGTAGAAGAAGCTTTGCACAAGGGTGACAGGCTCTTCACTGCTTGTCCTTCTTCAGCAATAGATGACTCAGGAACTGAGTGTTTGATGTCTGAAGGCAGAAAGCAAATTGAGAAGAGTTGAATGCAGAGGCAGAAGAGGTTTCAGAGAATGTTGATCAAGATGTTTCTCTGAGTGTGGTTCTTCTCTGTAAATTCTCTGCAGACAGATTTCTTGAGAAAGAGATGAAGCTTGATGTACTCTGTGTTGTCAGAATGAATAATCTTTTTGTTCTCCTTGTCTCTCTCGAATAGATCTCTGAGTAATGGGATAGCCGTTGGCAGGGCATTTAATATATTCCATAACTGTCCATGCCTTGAAGGAAAGCCTTAATTGATTTCCATTGAAAATTCCTTGAGATATGGTGCAATTAAGTCTTGAAACGGCCAGGGGATCTCTTGCAATAACTGCTTGAAAAATCTCTCATTTGAATTTCAAATGTCAACGGACGGGAGAACTTAAAACGTCGAACTCAACCTGAAGCGTCGATCTGAGCTCGACTGATCGTCGATCAGAGAGTAAAATTGAAGCAGAGAAATACACGCCAAAACGTCGAGCAGAACTCGACGTTACGTCGAACTGAGAACGACGCTGCGTCGAGCTGCGATCGACTGTGCGTCGAGCAGCGGTCGACTATGCGTCGAGCTGAGGACGACTCTACGTCGAGCTGGGGTCGACTCTCCGTCGAGCTGAGCAGAACTGAATCTCAAATAACCTAAGTTCTAAACTCACACTCAATGACCTTGGCTATACAATTAGGTCAACATCCTTAGCATAGTTATCCTGACCCAAATATAACAAGGGTGTTCCAACAATCTCCCCCTATTTGGATTAGGATTACTATTCACATGAATTTAAGGAAATTAAAAAAGCATACAGACATTATACAAGAAAACTGAAAAACAAGAGCATAGATGGAAGCAGGAGCAGATAAACAACTGTCAAAAATGTTTATGGCAGTAACATAGAAGATAAGCCATCTTACATTTACTTCTCCTTAGGCTCTTCTTCAAAGCCTTTCTTGAATTTGATTTCCCTTTGAGGGTTGGCACTGTCTTTCTTTGATCTGTAATCTTCAGAAGTCCCCAATGAAGTTATGCTCTTTGCAGAAGGAGGAACAGCAGCAGGATGTAGCTCCATGTATCTATCAGCATCAAAGAATTTGCTAGAATGATATTTGTCTAACTCCTGTCTTCTCTGGTCTGACATAGTGCTTATGTTGGATATGTCCAGTCCCCTTTCTTTGTTCTTCTTAATTAGATCTAGGGCAGCAAGCTCAGCCATCCTAGCCTTCCATGCAGTAGGGTTGTTGACTGGATCATCATATGGAATAGGAGGCTCATACTTATTACGATGATCTGAAGGAATAGGTTTCTGCCTTACACCCTCATTGAGCTTAAAGGGAAAGGGACCAGTGGTTGAAGCAATGGTCTTTCCTTCCCTTTGATAAGGTTGGGGTCTGGCTTGACCTCTAGCTTGATTACCTCTAGAAGATCCTTTGGATTGATTTCCTCTTGATTGATAACCTCTAGATTGGCCACCTCCTTGTCCTCTCCTTGACTGATAAGTCTTGCCTTGGAAGGAGGATGTTGGAGGTTTGCTTACTGGGTTAGCACTGCCTCCTGCACCTGGAGAAGGAGGAGGTGGAGGAGGAGGAAAGTCAAAAGACTTGGAATCTCCTTTCTTGAACTTCTTTTTCATTTTCATTGCCTTGAGCTGATTTTTAGAGAACTGCATCCATGGCTCAGTAATCTCACATTTGTGCTGTATGTAATAAGGGATGTCATGGTCAGTTGCTCTAGCCATTGGAACTCTTCTTGCAGCTTTTGATCTGGCTTTCCTCTTTTTAGCAATAGTTGCAGCAGAGTCATCAGAGCTAGTTGCAAACTCATCAGAGGAGCTGCTTTGGATATGATCATAGGGATCATAATAATCACCTTTTGATGCACTTTCTGAAACAGAAGGAGGAGCATCTGCCAGTGTAGATGACTTATCTAGCACTGCAGGGAAAGAAAAGGTTTCAGGAGCATTAGGCACTGAATCAGCTAGGTCACTCAAGACTTCAGAAATCACAGCCTCAACAGAAATGGCTGGATAACTTTCACTAGCAGGAGCTGAGGCTACCACTGCATCAGAAGCAGAAGAAACAAAAGAACTGGCAGGAGCAACAGCTACCACTGCCTCAGAAACAATAACTTCAGCAGGAGCAAGGGCTTCCACTGCATCAGAAGTGTTAAGAACCTTATCAACAGTCATGTTATCAGCAGACTCATTTGCAGGAGCATCAGCTACCACTGCATCATCTTCAAGAATCATCTTATCACAACCAACAACAGCAGCAGCAAAGGGAATGATGGCCCTGGACAGATCTTCAGCAAGCAGTAACTTGTGAGAGCTGAAGGATCTTCTGAAAAATAATGCTGGTACTGTCACAATAGAATCTTCAACTGAAGGTGGACTGAATTCTTTATCTGCAATCTGAACATCTGAAACAAGCATCTCTTCACAATCAACAGAAGGCAGCTCTTCTTCTACCAAAATCTCCCCCTGCCTAGATTCAGTAGCAACTGATTCTAGGCCCCTAGGAGAAGGGCCAGCCACAGCAGGAGAGAGGGAAGAGAGCTTTGAAGAAATAGAGTCCAAAGATCTGATTATTGGAGCTAGGGAAGCATCCAATAAGGAGGACAACCTTGGAGCCAAGAGCTCATAGAGCTTATTAGCCAAGGGAAGCAGATCTACTTGCTCAGACTGTTTAGCAGAGGTAGAGGGGAGAGAAACAGATGCAGCAGGAGAAGATGATGGTATAGAAGGAAAAGGAATGGAGGACATGATGAGGTCTGAGAGTGAGGTCTCAGCATTGTTATCATGTGAACCATCCAAGAAGGAATCAGCTTGATTGAACTCAATGTCCATTGAAGGGAAGTAATGAAGAGGATCAAATACTTCAGAAGTGGTGGTAATGGATGGATGAAGAGAAGATGCAATAGTGTCAATAGATGATATTTGCAAAGGGGATGAGAGCTGAGAAGTTGATGGAGTGAAGGTGGTTGGAAAGCTGAAAGAAGGAGAGATGGTGATTGATGGCCTGGCTTCTTCTACTAGGTCAGTTGACTGAGGGTGAGTGGCCACAACAGCCCTTGATTCAGTAGAGGATTTCAGTGCTGCAGCAGCCTTGGGATTTACAATCTTCCTGTCCCATTTTCCAATCAGGGCACAGGTCAACCTTTTTGAAGCATTAATGTGCTTGGAGGATACCAGAAGCTGTGGGCAGACATGATGAAGCAACAATCCCAAAGTCCTTCCAAAATGAACATAGGTCTTATTGACCTTCTTCTTCACTAAATCAAACAGTAGTTCTCCCCAGTTTAGGTGCTTTTTATCTAGGAGGGCAGCCATGATGCAGAATTGTTGCCTGGAAATAGCATCATGTGCTGTCCTCTTAGCACAGATGACCTTGCCTACCACATCAGCTAAAAGCCTAAATTCAATGGCAAGATCCACTTTCAGCAATTTGGAGGCATTCTCAGAAGAATGACCCATTCTGTCTAGCATTGCATCATACTCCTCATTTGACAATTCCAAACTGTCATGTCCATTGTCTAATTCAAAAGCTTCAGTAAAACTAGCAGGAGATATTGATACCTGAGTTCCAGAAATAGAACCAGTAATAGTGCTTTCATCTGTATTAACTGCTGTAAATATCCACTCTTTAATTTCAGTCTCTGCCATGGGCATTCTTGTTGACATGAACTTCACTAGTTTCTGTTCTTTAAAGAGTTCCAGGATATCCAGAAAATTCTGTGAGGAACCTTCAAAGGAATCCAAGTCGATGTCGAAACCATAATCGATCTTCATTGCCGTCAATATGTTTGCTGGAATCGCCATTATCTGCAGAATACCTCTCAAGAACAAGTGTAAAAGCTTTGGAGGGAGAATAAAGTTGCAGGAAATACGAAAGCGCAAAAGACATCGACGCCGAGAAGATGATTTTATACTAGGGTTCGACGCTGAAAAGGAAATAACGTCGAGCTTAGTTCGACGCTAAGAGGCTCTAGGGGAAACGAAGAGACTCGATGGTGTTCAGCTGAGTTCGACGTTCGACGTTTTGAAGGTCGACGGTCGACGCTATATAGCGGTCGACGGTCAGTCGATCTCCGGTCGACGTTTTCAAGTGAAAAGCGTCGAGCGTCGAGCAGAGTTCAGACAGAACCTCTAGATCCTTAAGGAAAAGATACATTTGCCTAGATTTTGTTATTTTTATGGTTTCAAAATCTTGTAAATTAATTTATGCTATCTCCATCTATCATTCCCAACTGATTAAGGAAGAAGAAGTGTTTCTTTTCATCCAAAGGTTTGGTGAAAATATCTCCCCTTTGTAAATCAGTAGGAATATACTCTAGTGCTATTTTATTCTTTTCTACATTATCCCTTAAGAAATGATGTCTGATCTCTATGTGCTTTGTCCTACTATGGAGAACTGGATTTTGAGCAATACAAATTGCACTAGTATTGTCACAAAAAATTTTTGACTTCTCTAAGTTGTAACCATAGTCTAGGAGCTGGTTTTGAATCCACAACATCTGTGAGCAGCAACTTCCTGCAGCCATGTATTCAGCTTCAGCAGTTGATGTAGACACAGATGTTTGCTTTTTGCAAAACCAGGAGACAAGTCTATCACCCAGGAATTGACAAGTTCCACTGGTGCTTTTCCTGTCTACTCTACATCCAGCATAATCAGCATCTGAAAATCCAGTGAGATCAAATCCTGAATCATGTGGATACCAGAGACCTAGATTTGGACAACTTTTTACATATCTAAGAATTCTCTTAACTAATGTGAGGTGTGACTCTCTAGGGCTCACTTGGAACCTAGCACATACACATGTAGCAAACATAATATCTGGTCTGCTTGCTGTAAGATATAAAAGAGAACCAATGATTGCTCTAAAATTAGTCTGATCAACTGGTTTACCAGATTCATCAGCATCTAAGACAGCATTAGTAGGCATAGGTGTTTTCATAGAAGATGCATCTGACATCCCAAATTTATTAACCAATTCTTTTGCATACTTGGTTTGAGAGATGAATATGCCATCAGCATGTTGTTTGATTTGCAATCCTAAGAAAAAGGAAAGCTCACCCATGCTACTCATTTCAAACTTTGAGTGCATAAGTTGTGAGAACTTTTTGCATAAGCTTGAATCAGTAGACCCAAATATTATATCATCTACATATATTTGTACTAGTAGGATATGGGACTTATGGGTTCTAATAAAAAGAGTTTGGTCTACTCTACCCCTTTTAAAATCATTTTCAAGCAAAAAGGAGGCTAAGGTCTCATACCATGCTCTTGGAGCTTGCTTGAGACCATATAAGGCCTTATGTAATTTGAAAACATGTTCAGGAAAGGTTGAAGAGATAAAACCTGGAGGTTGCTTGACATAGACTTCTTCCTTGATGTCTCCATTGAGAAATGCACTTTTAACATCCATTTGGAAAACTTTGAACTTCTTGTGTGCAGCATAAGCAAGGAAAATTCTTATGGCCTCCAACCTTGCAACTGGTGCAAAGGTTTGGTCATAATCAATCCCTTCTTCTTGACAATAGCCTTGAGCAACAAGCCTTGCCTTGTTTCTCACAATGATCCCTTGATCATCTAGCTTATTCCTGAAAACCCACTTAGTTCCAACAATTTGATGGTTTCTTGGTTTTGGAACCAATTCCCATACTTTGTTCCTTTCAAACTGGTTTAGTTCCTCTTGCATTGCAATGATCCAGTTTGGATCTTGCTCTGCATCTTGAATAGTTTGAGGCTCTATTTGGGAGAGAAAACAGGTGTGCATCAGATGTTGATTTATCTGATTTCTGGTTTGCACACCTTCTGAAATTTCTCCAATCACTTGGGAGATTGGATGATCTCTTATTGTTACTAAATCAACAGTGGGTGTTGATTGTTCACCAACCTGTGTTGTTGTTTCCTCTTGTGGAACAACAACTGGCTCTCCATTTGGTTCTGAAATTTGATCTGTATCTTCACTCTTATTACTAGCAGCTTCTTGTTGAGTTGTTGAAGATAGATTTCCCTCATCCATGATGGTTAACTGATTAATATTTTCAGCTAATGATTGTACCTGTAAGTGATCTATGGTAGAAGAATTCTTCTCCTTATAAGACATATTAGATTCATCAAAGGTAATATGCATGGACTCTTCAACTTTATGAGATGATTTGTTATACACCCTATAAGCTTTGCTGTTCAAAGAGTATCCCAGAAACACTCCTTCATCAGCCTTAGCTTCAAATTTTGCTAAATATCTCTTGTCATTATTGTGAATGAAACAAATGCAACCAAAGGTTTTGAAAAAGCTAACTTTAGGTTTCTTTCCTTTGAGCAATTCATAAGGGGTCTTATTCTTTAGTTTATGTATCAGGCTTCTGTTCAAAACATAATTGGAGGTGTTCACAGCCTCTGCCCAAAAGGTTAGAGGAAGATGAGCATCTGTCAATAATGTTGTGGCTGATTCAATTAAGGTTCTATTTTTCCTTTCAACTACCCCATTTTGTTGAGGAGTTCTAGGAGCTGAGAAAGTGTGCCTGATCCCTTCATTCTGACAGAACTCTTGCATAAGAAGAGAATCAAACTCTGTCCCATGATCACTTCTGATCAGGGCTATATGAGTATTGAACTCAATCTGTATGCTCTTGAGAAAATCTGTCAAAATTTTGAAGTTGTCAGACTTCTTTCTTAGGAAGAACACCCAAGTGAATCTTGAGAAGTCATCTACAATCACTAAGGCATAAGATTTCCCCCCTAGACTTTGTACTGTAGTAGGTCCAAAAAGGTCCATGTGCAACAGATACAAAACCCTAGGTGAATCACTCTTGTTAAGTGATTTGAAACTATTTTTAGTTTGCTTTCCTAGTTGGCAAGCCTTGCAGAGTCCTTCCTTCTTGTAGGGACCAGAAGGTAGTCCTCTAACAAGGTTGAGTTTAGACAACCTAGCAATAGTTCTAAGGTTAACATGTCCTAATCTTTTATGCCAAAGTTCATTTGGCTTACTAAGGGAATTAAAAAGGCATATGTCTACTTTAGATGAATTAAAATCTACTAGGTATATGTTATCTTGCCTATTTCCAATCAACACAATATTATTATCTAGAGCAATATTACATACTAGATCAGTGAACCCAACCTGATAACCAGCATCACAAAGTTGACTGATGCTGATTAAGTTGTGCTTCAGTCCTTCCACATAGGCTACCTTCTTGATAGTGATTGAGCCTATTTTGACTTGACCATATCCCTTGGTTTGTCCAAAATTGGAGTCACCAAAGATTACTCTTGGTCCAAGCTTTGCTTTGAAGGATGAAAGATTGCTTTTGGTTCCTGTCATATGTTTGGAGCAACCACTATCCAGGTACCAATGCTGGTTCACCACTGGATAGCTCTTCATCTGCACATGTAACAGCTTAGTTGTTTTTCACCCAGTTCACCTTGGGTTGAGGTTGATAACCAATGAAATCAGAAATGAATGACATTTCAGGCTGACTCTTATAGCCTTCAGGATGATATCTCCTAGGAGGAATCACCCATTCAGCATAAGGGTTAGGCTGAGATGTAGGATACTTGATATTCAATTTAGATTTATCCTGTGCAGACAACCCAGAACTCTGAGCTCTGTTCGACGCACGTCGACCTGAGTTCGACGCTGAAGTTTCAGGACGTCGAGCTCCATTCGACGCTTGAACAGGCCTACTTTCAGGGACAACAGCAAGTCGACCTGAGTTCGACGTGTGTCGACCTGAGTTCGACGCTTCAGCAAGGTGTTGCTGATTCTTGTTAGAACGGCGTCGAGCTCTGGTCGAAGAACGTCGAGCTCTGTTCGACGTTTTCTGTTGAACTTGAGGTTGCTTAGGTAGATCAGAATTTTTTCTGGCTACTACCATAATTCCTTTGTCCTTGTTACTGGTAAATTTTATGGGAGTTGTTAGCACTATAGGTTGGCTTGGAGAGGCACCCAAACCTAGTGAACCACTCATTCTTGAGTTCACTGTGCTTGTGATGTCTATTAGCTTGAGGCTCCTCCCATTGAGAGTTTCCTCTAGCTGTTTAGCCTTGGATAGCTCACTCTTTAGTGAAGCTATCTCCTCCCTACAGCACTCTAACTCATCAGAGAGCTTGAGATTATTTGCACTTAATGTGCTGTAATCAGACAGTTGACTTCTAAGAGAATCATTTGTCTTCTCTGCTGTCAGCAAGTCTATGCACATTGATTTAAATCTAAACTTGAAATCATCAGAAGAAAAATCAAATGAGTCAAGTACCTGATCTTCACTCAATTCCTGATCAGTCATATATTCAGATTCATGCTCTGAATCTGAGCTGCTTTGTGATGCATTGATTGCCATCATGCAGAATCCTTTTTCTGTGGCATCATCCTCATCATCACTTGTGCTGGATGATTCTTCAGAATCTTCAGTGTCACTCCAAGTTTCTGCAACAAATCCTTTCCTTGTATTTTTGGTGTTGCTGGAAGAGGGTTTCTCATAATATTTCTTTGAATCTTTCTCTCTTCTCTTGTCTTTTCTTTCTCTCCTATCTTTCTTTTCTTTGCCTTGATTCTCAGGACAGTTTGGAGCAGTGTGTCCTGGTTTCCTGCAGCCATAGCAAATAATTTCTTTATTAGTAGACCTATCATACCTTGGCTTGTCTTGGTCCTTAGAAGACCATTTTCTGAAATTCTTCCTAGCCATCTTGTTGAATCTTTTGGCTAGTAGGCTTAGAAGTTCTTCATTGACTATCTCCTTCTCTTTAGGTACTTCCTCTGAAGCTTTGAGAGCTATTGTCTTCTCCACTTTGGGTGCAGGAGAAGATGTGTTTTGCTCCCCTTCTCTTGTCTTGACAAATTGCTCATAGGACTTGAGCTTGCCTAAGAGAGCTTCAGTGGATAGCTCAATTTGACTTCTGCCATCTTTGATTGGCCAGATTCTTGAATCCCAAGTGCTAGGTAGGCACATGAGAATTTTATCATTTATCTCAGTGAGAGATATATCCTTGTCCAGAGTTTTCAACTCACTGACAATGAGACTGAATCTGTTGTACATGTCAGCCACAGATTCAGCTGGAGCCATTTTGAAGTTCTCATACTGTGTTATCAGTTGAGCTCTTCTATCCTTTCTTTCATCAGCTGAACCTGAGACTATTTCAGTTAATTTGTCCCAGATTTCCTTGGCAGAATTGCAGTCAGCAACTTTTTGGAATATGTCATCAGACATAGTTTGTGCCAATATGTTCATTGCTTTTGCATCAGCAACTTTCCACTTCTTTATATCAGTGTCTGTTCCTGCAGGAGGTGGAACAGCTGAAGTACTTGTTGAAGTAGGAGGTCTTGGACATTCTGTTAAGACACAATTAAAGATGTCTTCATCAAAAGAATTCATGTAAAGTTTTATCCTTGCTTTCCAGAGTCCAAACTTGGAAAGATTGCACACTGGAGGTCTTGTGCTTGCATACTCCTTGTTTTGTGCCATGTCTTTAAATAAATAAATAGATGTGTAGAAAATAATCCTCTACAGAGATTGATCTTATCAGGGATCTTTTGGTTCAGGTGTTAGCCTGTATGAACAACTAACCTGCCTCTGATACCAATTGAAAGTTAGGTGATAAGATCTAACAGCCTCTAGAGGGGGGGTGAATAGAGCAAGTTCAAATAAATTGATATATTTAAAACTTTTTGATTTACTTAGTGTAGGTAGTGAGTGATGCAGCAGATAAATATATTTAAAATAAAATCACACAGCACACAAGCAAGAAGAAAAACAATCCACAGAAGATACAAGGAAATATAGTGGTTCCCCAAAACTGGGTACATCCACTCTTCTACCACCCTTGGTAGGAATCCACTCAGGACTGAGTTGATCAGGTGTCCTGACACCAATGAGCTTTTGATAAGGTGCCCAAAAACCAAATCTAGATTTTTTGATAAGGTGTCTTGCCACCACTGAGTTTTGACAAGGCTCTCAGAACCAGACAGAACTTTTGAAGGGAGTTCAAGAACCCTTTTACAGCAGGAAAAGAAAAAGTAAAAGTTGAGTTTGTCTTCTCTGTTCTCAGTCAAATGAGAGAAGCACAAGTGGATGTAGATGTTGTCAAAGCTCCCCCTGAGATGTAGAAGTTCAGGTAGAAGAAGCTTTGTACAAGGGTGACAGGCTCTTCACTGCTTGTCCTTCTTCAGCAATAGATGACTCAGGAACTGAGTGTTTGATGTCTGAAGGCAGAAAGCAAATTGAGAAGAGTTGAATGCAGAGGCAGAAGAGGTTTCAGAGAATGTTGATCAAGATGTTTCTCTGAGTGTGGTTCTTCTCTGTAAATTCTCTGCAGACAGATTTCTTGAGAAAGAGATGAAGCTTGATGTACTCTGTGTTGTCAGAATGAATAATCTTTTTGTTCTCCTTGTCTCTCTCGAATAGATCTCTGAGTAATGGGATAGCCGTTGGCAGGGCATTTAATATATTCCATAACTGTCCATGCCTTGAAGGAAAGCCTTAATTGATTTCCATTGAAAATTCCTTGAGATATGGTGCAATTAAGTCTTGAAACGGCCAGGGGATCTCTTGCAATAACTGCTTGAAAAATCTCTCATTTGAATTTCAAATGTCAACGGACGGGAGAACTTAAAACGTCGAACTCAACCTGAAGCGTCGATCTGAGCTCGACTGATCGTCGATCAGAGAGTAAAATTGAAGCAGAGAAATACACGCCAAAACGTCGAGCAGAACTCGACGTTACGTCGAACTGAGAACGACGCTGCGTCGAGCTGCGATCGACTGTGCGTCGAGCAGCGGTCGACTATGCGTCGAGCTGAGGACGACTCTACGTCGAGCTGGGGTCGACTCTCCGTCGAGCTGAGCAGAACTGAATCTCAAATAACCTAAGTTCTAAACTCACACTCAATGACCTTGGCTATACAATTAGGTCAACATCCTTAGCATAGTTATCCTGACCCAAATATAACAAGGGTGTTCCAACAAAGTCAACTCTAACCATAATTGGGTCAAATTGACCTCCAAGGGCCAATACAACGCCGTCTTGCCATAATAGTTATGGTGTTGAGTGAGCTGAGCTCACTCAATGCCATAAAGTAAATGGCGTTGAGTGAGCTCTTCTCACTCAATGCCGTCTTGCAATATAAGTTATGGCGTTGAGTGAGATGAGCTCACTCAACGCCATAGAGTAAATGGCATTGAGTGAGCTCTGCTCACTCAACGCCGTCTTGCAATATAAGGTATGGCGTTGAGTGAGACGAGCTCACTCAAAGCCATAGAGTAAATGGTGTTGAGTGAGTAGAGCTCACTCAACGCTGTCTTGCCATGAAAGTTATGGCGTTGAGTGAGCTGAGCTAACTCAACGCCATAGAGTAAATGGCGTTGAGTGAGCTCTGCTCACTCAACGCCGTCTTTCCATAAAAGTTATGGCGTTGAGTGAGCTGAGCTCACTCAACGCCATAGAGTAAATGGCATTGAGTGAGCTCTGCTCACTCAACGCCGTCTTGCCATAAAAGTTATGGCGTTGAGTGAGCTAAGCTCACTCAACGCCATAGAGTAAATGGCATTGAGTGAGCTCTGCTCACTCAATGTCGTCTTGCCATATAAGGTATGGCGTTGAGTGAGCTGAGCTCACTCAACGCCATAGAATAAAAGGCATTGAGTGAGCTGAGCTCACTCAACGCCATAGAGTGAACGGCGCTGAGTGAGCTCAGCTCACTCAACGCCATTGTACTTAGACAATTTCTGGCAAAACTTCAGCCTGTTGGCTAGTTTGGCTGAATCGGATAACACACCCGTGTTATCTTAGACACGCCCGTATTCAATAGTACACGCCCGTGCCCAGTCGTTATACTTCAGTCATCATAGCCCGGCACAACCAGAGCAGGTCACGGGTATGACACGCCCGTGTCACCATGCGACACGCCCGTGACAGCACTATTCCAGATTAATGAAGAGAGAGAAATAAGGAGTTTATGCCATGCATGGCCTGGGAGGTCAAGGGCCCACTCTCTTGCTAGAACCACCTCCCCCAGCCATGGCAGCAACTTAGAGAAGAGAGCAAAAGTCTTTGGGACTCATCCTTCCCCTCCCCAACCACCCTCATTCAATTCACTAAGACTAAGAGATTTCAGCCAAATGATATTTGACTGCTTTCAGCCATGCAGATCATGCTTCATCCCCCACCCACCATGGCCGCCAACTTTGACTAGAGACCAAAAATGGCCAAGCTTCCTACAGCCACCTAACACCCTCTTTTTCATCTTAAAAGCTGAGCTGAACTCCAAGGATCCAACTCCACACATTATCTGAAGGAGCCAAGGAGTTCATTGTGCTGTTGTAGAAATTTGACCACCACCACCACCACCAATGGCTTCCCAGCGATCGACACGACTTCAGGCTGCCAAAAAGGTCCTCCTCCACTCCTTCTTGCATGGGCAGACCTTTAGAATCATTAGGGCCAAGGTTGGAGCTCAATTGAGCCCAAACCGATTTTCAAAATCATGGATTTTCCATGAAAATCCATACCCTCGGGTTCGCCGGAATAGTACTCCCCGGCGGCCGTGCCGCCGCCTGGAGGTAGCCACGACCACCACGAAGGTGTTGGCGGCGTTGGCCGGCCGGGGAGGTGGCCGGATTGCCGGCGGCAGCAGCTGGAAGTCGGCCCAGACGGGATGAATCTGGGCCGTCGGCTGGAGGTAGAAGATGATGGGATGCCGTCCAAGGCGCGCCAAGATTCGTGCTAATAAATAAATATAATCTGTAGGTTATGTGTATTATTATTTCATTACTGTCACAGATTTTTTATTTAATGTATTTAATATTTAAAAATACTTGGAGGCATTTTCAGAGAAAATGGTCAACACATAAAATGTAGCCCTATGAGTCTATTTTCATACAAAATTGGTTTGAACCGTGTGCCTTATTGCACAACTTAAATCGAATATCCTCAATATCGGGGATGCAGTATCTACCGCAATACTTCAAGGTACCTGTGTCATCAATTGAAAAGTCTGATAATTCCCCTTTCTCAGCTCTATTATAAAGGTGCAGCAAATCAGGATCATCCTTTTGATATAGCCATGTAAGCATAATCCATGAAGGTTGTACTACTTCCAAATTGCTCAATGAGTCGCTACTTTCGACCAAGATAACCATTAATAAAAACTCTTCTACCAAGGCTTCCACTGAGAGTCCAAAGATTTGCGTAGTCTTTTTACTCAGGGCATCAGCTACCACATTAGCTTTGCCCAAATGGTATTGGATCTCAATATCATAATCTACAACATATTCTAACCATCTCCGCTGACGCAAATTCAACTCCTTCTAAGTGAAAACGTACTTTAAACTCTTATGGTCTGTGTAGATCTTGCACAAGACGCCATATAATAGATGCCTCCACGGCTTCAGAGCATAAATCACAGCGGTAAACTCTAAATTATGTGTAGGGTAATTTATTTCGTGAGTCTTTAACTCCCTCGACCCATATGCAATCACTTTGCCTTCTTGCATCAACAAACAACCAAGCCCAACATCCCAAGCATCCACATAAACAGCATACTCTATTCCTTTGGTAGGCAAAGAAAGAACTAGAGTAGTACATAATCTCTTTTTCAACTCCTAAAAAGCTTCTTCGCACTTATCGCTCCAAATGAATGCCACATTCTTTTGTGTAAGCTTGGTCAACGGTGCAGAAAATGAAGAGAAACCTTTTACAAATCTCCCATAATATCCTGCCAACCCTAAGAAACTTCGTATCTCTTTGGGAGTGGTAGGTCTGTTCCAATCCATTATGGCAGAAATCTTCTCTGGGTAAACAGAGATTTTGTCCTTATTAACAACATGACCCAAAAAGGAAACCTGAGGTAGCCAAAACTCACACATACTTTACTTAGCATACAACTTGTTGAAAGTTTTTTATTCAAGGATAGCTAAATCACCTAGAGGGGGGGTTAATAGGTTATTGGTCTCTTTCAGGTTCTTTTTGCTATTTCTTTACTAAGTGATATAGAGTTGTCCTTAGTACTTGCAATATAAAAGAAGAACAAACAACATAGCATAACACAAAGTGATTTATAGTGGTTCCCCAACTGGGTACATCTACTTTCCCTCCCACATATCCAACTATCTTGTTCGACTAGGCACTTCTCCAAAACCTGCTCCAAAGAGCTTACACCTCAGATCTTTAAGACTCCTCCATAACATACTTCTCAGCCACAAGGGCCTACAACTCAGTGTTCGGTATACCACCTATCTCAGGAAATTATGCCCTACACTCAGGATGGGAGTACAACCCTACCTCAGATCCATAAGGGATCCTATCTCAGAGCTCTACAGTGCTCCTACACGAAGTGACCCTCAAGCCACGGTACCTACCTCACTGCCCTTTCAGGAACCTTTAGCTCAGTGACAAGCATGTCACCTACCTTAGGCCAAAAGGAACTACACTTAGATCCATACTTGGATCCTACCTTAGAGAGCAGCACTCTCCCACCTAAGGCAATTAAGCCCTACAGCTCAGATCTACACTTGGATCCTACAGGATGGAAGTGGGTTTGTGTGATGATTGGCCACAAGTGAAATTTCACTGTGCTAATCTACTTGGACTGAGATACACTCAGCCCTACCTTGACTCCAGGTAATATATTTCCTGAGTCTACTTATCTGAACAATGTAAATACTTAGACTTAAATTCCTCTTCTCAGCACCAGGGATTTTATCCAGCTAGAACTAGAGAAGTAATAGCAGCAGGTCTTGCTGCAACCTGAGCTAGAATAATCTCAGCCCAACTCCTCTCTTCACAGCAACAAGGATGAAGATCTCTTTGGCATGTGCTGGAATTAACTTGTAGATCAGCTTCTCTGCCCCTTTCTGAACTAAGCCAACTACTCAGCCCTTTATCCTTCTTCATAGTAATAAGGATGAAGGTCTTGCTTTGTGCTGGAAGTTACTTGCAGATCAGTTTCTCTGCCCCTTTCTGAAATGAGCTAACTGCTCATCCCTATCTCCTTCTTCACAGATCCCCAAGAGAATGTTCTTTTGGTTTGTTGGCTGAGCCTGTGAAGCACCTGCAACAAGGGTCGGCCCAAGCTACTACCTTTTTCTCAGAGACTCCTTCTGAGCTAACTTGTTGGTGTAGATGAAGATCACACCGGCTATCTTGCTATTGAAAATGTTGATACAAACAGCTGCCTTGTTCTTTGTCTTGCTGACTTGTGCTTCCTATTCTTCAGCTCCACAATAGTGGCGGAGAAAAAGAACTGCCTTGATGCTTTTTCCAAAAGCTATCTTCCTTAGTAAAAAATCTTTTTCCTTTTATTGATTTTGACACAACGGCTCTTGAGTAGTGGGCCCCACATAATTAATGGCTAGCAACAACTTTGCTTTGACACCAACTATCGTACAGTCAGTTTGCGGCAACATTTGTCGCGTACTGTAGCCATCCCACTACTAATTTGAAATATGTTGACTTGCTGACGTCATCAGCTATGGACTTAGCCAAAAATCAAACAACATTAGCACAAGCGTTGAGTAAGCATCACTCAACGCCAAAACACTTAAATAGATTTACTGTCTCTTAGCGTTGAGTGAGTAACCTTAACTCAATGCCAAACTATTGAGAATATAATTATAATTCTAGGCATTGAGTGATTAAGCTTCACTCAACGCCAACTTGCTTTATCAGCTTTCTACTGCTTGGCATTGAGTGAGTAAGCATCACTCAATGCTAAACTCCTTAGACAAAATTTTGTCTTCACTAGGCATTGACAGCGTTGAGTGAGCAACCTCCACTCAACGCATTTTTCCTTAACCATATTTCTGCCTTTGCAGCATCTTAGGAATAAAGAGCATTGAGTGAGTAACCTTCTCTTAACCCTTTTTGCCCTAGGCATTTTCCTGCCTAACTGTCTCAATGCTTTCATGTTCTCTGCTAAGACAAACACTTGTCTCAACGGTTATGCTGAGACTATCAATTGCCTTAGTAGTTATGCTGAGACTAACACTTGTCTCAGTGCTTTCTTGTTCTCTGCTTAGACAAACACTTGTCATAGAGGATATGCCGAGACTAACACTTGTCTCAGCGATTTTTTCCTTAGAAAAATTTTGAACTTAATTCGACGAATGCTGAACTGAGTTTAACGAATGGTGAACTGAGCTCGACGAACTCTGAACTCAATTCGACGAATTCTTAACCGAGCTCGACGAACTCAGAATCTCAAACTCTGAATTTTGTTCGACGAATGGTGAGCTGAACTCGACGAACTCTGAACCTAGTTTGACGAATTCTGAAATGAGCTTGCCGAACTCAGAATCTAAGGCTCTGAATTTAGCTCGACGAATAGTGATCTCAGCTCGACAAATTCTTTCTTACCTCTAGCGTTGAGTGAACTTACCTCACTCAATGCCTGTGGACTTAGTCAAAACCCTGCCTTTCCAGCATCTTATCTTGGTGTCCACCTTTCTGCCTTATGACCATCTGTCATATCACTTAGACAATCTGTCAAGACTTATTCCATGGAACATCCTGCACATTATGAGCTTAAACAACATCAAATACAACTATGCTCTTCGTGTTGATGGAGATTCCTCTTCAAATCCAATCTAATGAACATTATGGGTAATGGACCCAACAATCTCCCCCTATTTGAAGAAGGCAGAACACCAAGCAATACTAAGAGGCATAACCATAATAGGTAGAATACTTTCATGCAGCTGTAGATTATAATCTGCTACACCTGTTACCTTATGTTATATTAATATAATGTGCTTCATTTAATTGTATTGACACAATAGGTTAGGTCAATGCATCCTCATAGTACTTGAGCAATTTCTCAAGTAATATGCTCTCTCCTTTATCCACTTAATATTTAAATGAAGCACCACTAGAAGAACTCACCTCAAAATATGCACTGACACAGTCATGGCTTAACATGTAGTCAGTCATTGCCTTTCTCATACTACTTGAATTTTTTCAAGTAATATGTACCTACTCAACATGACCTAGTCATGTCAAATATCTATATCTCCCTCTTATGTGTTGCCACACATATCTCCCCCTTTCTGTCTTCTTCAATAGGCATATCTATTGAGGAAGTATAAAATATCATGGGAGAGATTATCTCTTGATCCTAGACAAAGTCCTATGTTGATACTGCTAATGAAATCATCCTAGTGATCAGTCTACTTGATTAGGAGTCATACCTTCTGTGTTGATATATAGAAATAACACAACACTCCATCACTTGAACTTGCTGCACACATAGTTCCACTTGCTGATGTTATATTTACAAAATCAGCATCCACCTGTGGTGATATCTTTGATACACTACATCACTACAGCCCCTTGGAACTTGAGTGACCCATGGATATACTTGAGCTTGTTATTAGCTGTTCCTCTTCTCATAATCCCCCCTTAGTCTTTGCATTGTCCTTAAGACAAACTGATCAGCAGTTTTGATAGCTGATCTACTGCAGCAGCTGCATGCTTCCCCTCAACTGAGGCATCCTTTGTCAGATTTCCTGTAGACATTCTAGTCTATGCTAGTCCGGATACCACTTGATGGTTTTTATAGTCTTGATGTCACAGCAAAGACTTGTCTACCTCTAAGAAAAATAAATCCAGCAACACAAACTAGAGTTTGGAGCTTCTAAAGTTATCCTAAGTTCCACGTACCCAACTCAACTAAGTGGGTATTGAACTTGACTTCATTTAGTGGCATGATAAGCATGATAGCCACTTGTCAGTCAGGACAAACTCATGATTGAGTTCTTCCTTATGCTCCCAAACTTATTGATACTTAATCTACATATGCATAGTCCTGCTATGACAGTCAGGATTCCTAGCAACTTAGATTACACTAGTAGAATATCAATATAAAAGACATTCTACTTATCTAGAGGTTATGGTTCTAATGACATAAGATTTCTATTTGACAATCTTGAGTTCGACAAATTATTCAGATTTCGTCAAGCTCCGTTTGACGAGTTCTTCTGATTTTGTCGAGCTCCGTTCGACGAATGAAGGTGATTTCGTTGAGCTCAATCCAAGCTAAGGCTTTGCAACTCAATTGCACCTTGCACAGTCTCTTTATGCTGATCCAGATCTTCTCCCCTTCTTTAGCAATAGACTTGCCTTTGGCTCCAACTTTTTGCTTAGAAGTACCAGAGTATTCAGCCCACTGAGTACTATCTTGAACATTACATTGATCAGTCCCTTCTTGGATTCTGAATAAATAAGGTGGAGCTGGTATGCTTCTCTTCTCCCCCTAGCTGATTGCAGATGATACCATTAGTGTAGCTGCCAGCTTTCTTTTCACATGAGGCTGAATTTTCTTCTACAGCTGCTGGACTTCTAGATCACTTTAACCTAGAATTATCTTTCCATGAACCATCCTTTCATTCTGATACCAAGTATTTCTTTACACTGTTATTCCAATAGGAATGAGCTGACTTGTATCAACAATAGTTGGAGCAATCCAGCTATTCATGTAGACTAATTGGCTTGCCTTCTTCCAGCAGGTGTCATCACTTGGGTAGTTTCCCTCTCAGCTTCTGCAATGTCCACGGGGGTAAGCTGATCCTCAGCAGTAATGCTGATCTATTCTGTACTGGGGAACTTTGGTTAAGATTCAAGCTTGTCTAATAACCTTGACTGAACATGCTCCCCATCAGCATTTGCACAGATCCTATACTTATGACTGTCAGTCATCATTTCATCTAATGATACTACTTGACTTTTTGTCCCTTATGTATATTGATTTTTATCAACTAAGAACAGTGTGCCTCTTCTTTCTGCTCATAGAGGAGCTACTTGTGCTTTATTCAAAGACGAGTACAGCCTACTTGTCCTTTCCAGATTTGTTGGTGTGGGAAAGACTTTGTCCAACAAGACATTTCTGCTGGCTGAATCTAGCTGGTCTAAGCCCAATACTTGTGAAATTTATCCTTCTTTAGGAATGCATACAACATCCTTATCCTTGGGTATGAACCATAGGATAACTTCCTTGTTCCAGTAAAAAATTTTGGAACATCTTCTGTCCAAGTGCCATATGGGGGATGGGCACTTAGACCGACCTGCAAAATAGAATTACCTTACCTTAGGACCCAAATGTCTATTAGTTCCTAGGTTCCTGTTAGAATAAAACTGAACATGTCCACCAGTAGAATTTCTGATTGGTGGACTGACCCTAGCTCTGGCCACATTGGGATTGTGCCAGCAATCAATGGCAAAATGCCCTATCTTACCACATCACCAACAATCATGTATGTTATATCTTCTCTTCTGTGAGGGCCCTGCAGCTTGGTGAGCTGTAACCTTGATAGGAGGAAGATTTGCTGCAGCCCTTTTCTGAATTATTTCAGCTAAAATTTGACTGAAGATAATTCTTTTAGCTGGCTGATTTGGTCTGCTCTGAGTGCCAGCAGCAGCAAGCTTCTTTTCAGAAAGCATGCTTCTGATGGCTTCAGATATGCCCAGATTAGCCTGAATCTTAGACTTTCCCTTTGTCTGAACATTTTCTGTCAGACTCCGAGCCTTGGTTGCAGCAATATTCTTGAGTGTTGGTGTAGAAGTACCAAAATCAAATGGTCCAGATTGGGCCATTTGGAATATATCATTTGCAGGCTTGAATGCACAAACCCTACAAAAACTTTCACCAAGGCAATGAACATCTTTGTTCACTCTAGATGAACAACCCTTCTCCCAGTGACAATAAGAGCTTTCTTGGTCATACCTGTTAGAAAGCATCAGAACCTTTCTAAAAAGAATGGGAGGCTTGGAAGCAATAAGCTGAGGTAGAGCTAGAGCTTTGCCCTTCCTTTTGGAAGGAGCAACTCTTGTGCTTCCCTTGAATCCCAACCCCTTCTTGCCCTTTTGAGAGGAGAAGGAGTCATTCAAGGGGAGGACAGTCCTTGGCTTAGAATAGCTAGCCACTATTCTTTTCTCCTTCTCAAGCATATCATCAAGCTACCTGATGAGACAGTTCTTGTGCTTAATGGATGCTACCTGGATGTCCAAGAGGGACTTCATTTGGCTTATTTTCCTAGCTTTATGGTCCAACAGATTAACTATTACAGTCTGCTTGGCAGCTCCAAGCTTAAGAGACAAAATCTCTTTAGTTTGCTTCTTAGACAACTTCTTGACCTCCTTGAAGGCATCCAGAATTTCTTTGCATTTTTCAATCTGTTGATTGACATCTCCTTCAAATTTAGAATCTTCTTCACCATTGGTTGAAGAGGTTTCTGAGCAAGGACTGGTCTCATACTCAGATAGAGAAGCAGAATTAGGTAATGAATGTACCTTGCTTTGACCAAGCTGATCCTAGCTACCCTCTTCATCTGTCATTGCCATAAGCTCTCTGTAGCTATGGACATCTTCATCCACCTCTGAGTCACTTTCTGACAGTATAAGAGGGGCCCTGATTCCTATCCTCACTTGAGGATTGACTTCTCCTACTGCAACAACTTCATCTTTAGCAACAACAATAACTAGCTCAATGTAGTCTTCTTCTTATTCTTCAGACTCTGAACCACTATCAGAAAGACTAACTTCCTCTATCCCTTCCATGTATCCAGTGAGAGAATCCCACATCTCTTTGTCTGTCTTGTAGTGGACAAGCATCTGGAGGGTGGAGTCATCTATGGCACTTACCATGATGTGTTGAGCCCTCTTGTCCATAGATGCCAAGTTGATTTCATCTTCAAACATCTCTACATAACTCTTTGGGGTATGGATACTTGCATTTGATGTAGAGACCCTTATGGGAATGAAGGGTCCTTCTTGAATTGAAGCTAAGATTCTAGGATCACTTGCTTCCATGATCTGCCTGATCCTTGATTTCCATGTCCCAAATTTCTCCTTGTTGTAGACTTGAAGCTCCATTCCTTGAGGTTCTCTTTTGAACCCACAAGTATAACCCATTTAGCTATCCATTGAGGTTTACTCAGACTATTAAGTCCTTTTTGAGTAACCTCCCTCTGATACCACTTGAAAGTTTTTAAATCAGGGATAGCTAAATCACCTAGAGGGGGGGTGAATAGGTTATTGGTCTCTTTTCAGGTTCTTTTTGTTTTTTCTTTACTAAGTGATTTAGAGTTGTCCTTAGTACCTGCAATATAAAAGAAGAACAAATAATACAGCAAAGCACATAGTGATTTGTTGGGTACACTGGAAAATATGTACCAGATTTGGAGAAGCCTCATCTTACTCAATGATATACATCAATTTGTATTTGATGGATGTTTGAGTTTCATTGTGCAGGTGTAAGGTTTGCAAGAAATTTTTCTAAGTACAAGTGTCGACACTTAAGAAGAATTGTGTCGACACTTGTGAAGAATTGTGTCGACACAAGAAGCAAAGTTGTGTCGACACCAAGGCATTGTGTCGACACCTGAAGAAGAGGTTGTGTCGACACCCAGAATTGTGTCGACACCTAAGGCAGGAATTGTGTCGACACCTAAAGCAAAAGCTGTGTCAATAGCCAGGAGTTATGTCGACACTATAAGAAAGGCATGTGTTGACACTCAGGAGTTGTGTCGATACCTGAAGAAGGTTTGTGTCGACAGCTAGACACACACTCAACGCCATCTTACAACAACAGCTATTCTGAGACAGAAGGCTTATGTCGACACATAGGACTTGTGCCGACACACACTCAATGATAGTTATACACACACTCAATGCCATTTGTCTGCAGCAGCTAAGTCAAGACCAGAAGCAGTTGTGTCGACACATAGGGCTTGTGTCGACACACACTCAACGACGGCTGGACATACACTCAACGCCATATGTCTGTAGCAGTTATGTCGAGACCAAGAGCAGTTGTGTCGACACACAGGACTTGTGTCAACACATATGTTGCGCGCTAGGGTTCGAAGAGAATAAACGCAACCGAACTAGCAACCCGATGAGGCAAGTATACCTATCGAATTGTAGCAAGGGGACACAAGTGTCGTATTGAAATCCGGGAATTGTTGGCTAAGCTTACTCACACGAACGCTATTATCTTATCGACGGAAAAAAAAAGGGTTTTAGAAAGTCTAAGTGCAGAGGAGAAAGTAAAGCTATACTAGAAAGAGAAACACTGCAATTAAGTAAAGCTATTAAGTAAAACAACTAAGCTAGAAAGGAAACTACTACAGTTAATTAAAGAACACAAGACAGAAGATTACTACGAAAGGTAGAAAATATGAAATGGAAATGCACCCGATCAAGATTCACCTCGGCAAGAGACGATTAGGAAAATGCGATAAAAATCTAAACTTAATAGGATAAGGGTCCTTGACCGTGGAGGTTCCTAAAGCTTGAACACGCTTCTCTCGAAGTCGTGCCCAACTGAGTTTAGGAAGGTCCGACCGACTCTCGTCTAAATCGGAGGCCTAAAACTCGCTTTACGCGGTGAACCCCACTATTGGATTTTACTCCAATCCGGGAGATTTGGACGTCTGTCTCTCTCGAGGGGTGCGTACAACTCCCTTTACTCTTGAATGCTCACTTCATTCTTTCGGCCTCTCGGCTAGCCCAGAATGAAAGCAAAGGCGGAGAGTATATATCGAAAATATACCTCCAACCCGTGATAAATCAAGAGTAATTCAAGGCCCTAACCTAAAAAGAAAAGATTAATTAAAACATCATAACATAATCGCTCTAACCTCGGATCATCAAGATCGAGTACAAGGAGGATTAGTTAATCATAATGGAGTGGAAGGGGGGATGAGTAGTAAAGCATGAAAAGAACACAAGGTAAAGGAAGAACAATTTTTATTAATAAAAAGGGGCAAGTTACACTATTGAAAATTAAAGTTACAAGTGCATGAAAAGTAAATCCTATTCTAGCCCTACATTAAGCACTAAGCAAGAGCAAAATTATAATAAAAGCTAAGACAAACTACAATTAAGCTAGGGCTAAACAAAAAGTACAAAGAGAGGGGGAGAGAGAGAGAGAAAGCATAAAAAACTCAAGAACCAAAGGGGCAGCACCTCCCCCACTCAACCAAAGCTTCCTGAAATGGAGAGGGGGGGCTCAATTTATAGGAAAATTTTCTCGGGTTGGTCACGCCCTCCGACACGCCCTAGGGGGGGCGTGTCAGGGGGCGTGACAGTACTATGTTGACCTCGGGCTCTGGATTCTAGCGGGAGGGATGATTGCTTCGGTACGTCGGTGGTCACGCCCTAGGTCACGCCCGTGACAGGGGGGCGTGACAGGCACGTCATGTCCAAATCATTGGTCGGAAATCCGTCAGTCGTCGAAAAAGGAGGGTGTCACGCCCCAGGTCACGCCCAGGGGGGGCGTGATAGTGGGGCATGTCAGTACTATTTGCGTGCTGAGGCGGAACGGCATTTAATGCGGCGGCAGCTTTGCGGCAGAGGGCGATACGCCCATAGTCACGCCCGGGGACACGCCCAGGGAGGGCGTGTCAGGGGGGCGTGACAACGGTTTTATCCGTTTTTCTGTCCCTTCCAGAAGGAGTCCTGGGGATCGGGTGACACGCCCTAGGTCACGCCTAGGGAGGGCGTGACAGGCCATTTTGGCAATTTTTCTGGAAACCTGCAAAACGACAGGAAAAAGTTAGTGGCAATAAAATTTACATAAAAAGGATAAAAATAAATTAATAATAGACATAATTTGTACAATATAAAATAGAAAATACGATAATAGTTTAGGCTACAAAACGTATTATCAAATTCCCCCAAGCTTAAGCTTTGCTTGTCCCCAAGCAAAAATATAAAAACTAGATATTTATAAAAGGACTAATCAAAAAGTTCTAATTATGGCTACACAAGTACTATGCGAAATTCTAAGTAGAGAAAAGGTGAAATGTAAGTCTAAAACAATTATTTAGGTATGGTAAAACTTTTATAAACTTTACTTAATAAAAACAAATCATCCAAAATTTTAACGAGATTTTTTTAAATGGACTTAAGTAAAGCAACGAAAATGAAAAACACGCATTGAGTTGTTACTAGATCCAAGCAACGCATTATAATTATATCAATTTAATTATCAAAAATCTAGGTTTAAATCCAAAACTAAAACTGATTTACTTTTCTTCTTTTCTTAGTTGTTAAATAAAAATCAAAAAAACGTGAATCAAAAGGACTTAAATAGGACAGAAACATTTGGTTTAGGAAAATGATTAGGAGTGGAATTCAAAGATAAACGTGAAGGTTTAAAATCACACTAAACCAAAGCAAAGAGTTTCAAAAAAAACTTTCATAAAAATATATACACACATTTTTTCTTTTTCTTCTTTTCTTTTCCATTTTTTTTTCTTTTTTTCAAAACAAAGGCCATAAATATTTTTATTTTCCTTTTTAAGTTGGCCAAACAAAAATAAACATCACTTTTGAACATACTTCCTTTTTTTTCGAAAACCTTTCTCCACAAAAATCACAAAATACCCTATCAAAAATCGTCAAAAATAATTTATGAAACTCAAAAAGGCTAGTGCGATTCGATAGGTTGGAAATTTTGGCTTTGGTTAAACTGAAATGAAGAGAGGAGCTATCAAATGAAATCGGAAAAAGGCTCAAAAACGGCTAACTAGTGGTAAAAGTTTTTAGGTTGGCAGGAAAGCTCAAACGAAAACAAAAACGGCCTAAATTATTTTCACGCTTTTGAATTTATTTAAAACAAAGGTTTGAAAAATTTCAAAAAGCGAGTCCTAGATAATAAACGAAGATTGATGAAATTAACTCGAAAATAGAAATAATAGGTGACTTGGATCGTTCACATCTACTACGTTATTCAAAAGTTGACTTTACAAAAATTATTCAAAAACGAAAAAGAAAATAGTGGATGATGAATTTTTGAGAAAGTAAAGGAAATAAACAACAAAAAACCATAATAGAAATGCGAGTTTTAGAAAAATATTTCACCTTAACATGCTACCGCGAATTAGAAACACAGCATGGCCAACATTTTACTTGTGAAACATAATTAAAAAGAACGATTAGAAATATTATAGTTAACTAAGTTATTTATAGGAGATTTTGAGTAAAACAAAACTAAAAACTGGGGGTACTATTGAAATACCAAAATGTCTAAACTATTCAAAAACACATATATATATATATATTTTTTTTATTTTGCGAAATATTCTCTTTTTTTGGATTTTGGATAATTTTTTCTCTTTTTTTTGGAATTTTAAGATATTTATTTTTTTGTTGTTTTTTTTTTGGAAATATTTACAATATATACAAAAAGGAAATTATTTACACTAAGCAAAAATGAAGGAGGAAATCCTCCCCCAAGCTTAAAACAGACATTGTCCTCAATGGCTAAAGAAGGGGATTGGAGAAGGAGAGAAAAATAAAGTGCAGAATTGAAAAGACAGAATTGAAATACAGGTACTTCCCCGGATTTATTTGCTGCGAAAGCTGAGTGATGCCGCTCCTCCGAATGTCTTCTTTGGACTTCGTGATGGATTCAGCAATGTTGGAGCAGGCGATCGCAGAGGCTTCAGCTTGCCGGAGCCGTCCGAGGCAAAAATTGTAAAATAAAGAAAACAGAAAAAGATAACTTGGGTTGCCTCCCAAGAGCGCCCTTTGGTTAAAGCGTCGTTGAGCTCGACGCATCAAAAAAATAATATTGTCCAAAAATATTATTGTCCCGAAATAAAATTGTCTTTAGTAAAAAATTAAAAGTTCAAGGTTAAAGTTCGTGAAGCAGAAACTTAATAGTGTTTGGACTGACATCATCACCACCAGAGAAATACAGTTTAAGACGCTGACCATTCACTTTGAAATTACCCTTATCAGGGTGAGATATGAAAACAGTTCCATAAGGAAATACTTCTAAAACAGAAAACGGGCCAGACCAGCGAGATTTTAATTTGCCCGGAAATAAACGTAAACGAGAATTATATAACAGGACTTGGTCGCCCGGCTTAAAGTTTTTAGGGTGCCTTAAGTGTTTATCGTGTAAACGCTTCGTCCGCTCTTTATAAAGTTTATTATTTTCATAAGCATAAGAGCGCCACTCATCGAGTTCATTTAGTTGAAATTTTCGAAGGTCACCGACCGAGTGGGGATCGAAGTTTAAAAATTTTAAGGCCCAAAAGGCGCGGTGTTCTAACTCTACAGGCAGATGGCACGATTTTCCATAGACCAGCCGATACGGCGTACATCCGAGGGCGGTTTTGTACGCTGTTCGGTAGGCCCATAGAGCATCGTCAAGTTTGGCTGACCAGTCTTTTCTAGAAGTTGAAACAGTCTTTTCTAATATTCTTTTTATTTCTCTATTAACTACTTCGACTTGACCGTTAGTTTGGGGGTGGTAGGCAGTGGAAAGCTTATGAGTAACGCCATATTTGGTAAGGATTTTTGAAAATTGCGCGTTACAAAAATGGGAACCCCTATCGCTAACGATTGCGCGTGGCGTACCGAATCTAGAAAATAATCTTTTTAGAAACGTGACTACAACTCGGGAGTCGTTCGTAGGAAGAGCTTGGGCCTCAGCCCATCGTGAAACGTAATCAACAGCAACTAAAATATATTTGTTTCCGAAGCTAGAAGGAAGGGGCCAACAAAATCAATTCCCCAGAGGTCGAAAATTTCGCACTCTAAGAAATAATTTTGCGGCATTTCATTTTTATTAGAAATATTGCCCGACCGTTGGCAACTATCATACCTGCTCACAAAGGCTTGCGCGTCTTTAAACAGGCTAGGCCAGTAAAAACCTGCGCAAAGCACCTTGTGAGCGGTGCGAGCAGCTTGATAGTGCCCACCTGTCGGACCTTCATGCAAATGTTTAAGAATATCAATTCCTTCATCAAAAGAAACACATCTCCTTATCACCTGATCCGCACAAATTTTGAAAAGATGCGGGTCTTCCCAAAAGTAGTTCTTCAGCTCAGAAAAGAATTTCTTCTTTTGCTGAGATGAGAACTCTCTTGGGAGTACCCGGGCCACTAGATAGATGGCGATGTGCGCGAACCAAGGAGAAGTAGATGTATTAACTAAAAGCAGCTTCTCATCAGGAAAATAGTCATTAAAAGATTTTTCATTTAATTTTTCTATAAAGGGGTTATCTAATCTGGATAGATGGTCGGCGGCCAAGTTCTCGGCTCCTCGCTTATCACGGATCTCTAAGTCAAATTCCTGGAGGAGTAAGACCCAGCGAATCAAGCAAGGCTTGGCATCCGTTTTGGCAAGAAGGTACTTAAGGGCCGAGTGGTCCGTAAAAACAATGATTTTTGAAAGTGTAATGTAAGGGCGGAATTTATCAAACGCAAATACTACAGCTAAGAGCTCTTTCTCGGTTGTGGTGTAATTTTCTTGTGCAGATGTGAGGGTTTTACTAGCGTAATAGATGGGGTGGAAGTTCTTAGATATGCGTTGACCTAATACGGCCCCCACCGCAAAACTACTCGCATCGCACATAATCTCGAAGGGAAGGTCCCACACCGGAGCTATCATAATTGGTGCGTTAATTAACTTTTCTTTAATTGATTCAAAGGCAGAAATACAAGAGTCATCAAAAATGAATGGAGCGTCTTTTTCTAAAAGATGGGTGAGGGGCTTTGTGATCTTGGAGAAGTCCTTTATAAAACGACGATAAAAACCAGCGTGGCCTAGGAAACTTCTTATAGCTTTTATGTTTGTAGGCGGCGGCAACTTCTCAATAACTTCTATCTTGGCAACGTCTACCTCAATACCTTTAGCAGAAATTTTATGACCCAAAACTAACCCTTCCCTCACCATAAAATGGCATTTTTCCCAATTTAGGGCAAGGTTAGTTTCTTCGCATCGTTCTAAGACTTTTTCAAGGTTTTCTAAACATCTATTGAAGGAATCGCCGAACACGGAGAAATCGTCCATGAATACTTCCATAATGCTTTCTACGTACTTGTCAAATATTGCGAGCATACATCGTTGGAATGTAGCCGGCGCATTGCATAATCCAAACGGCATTCTTCGGTACGCGAAGGTGCCGAAGGGACAAGTAAACGTAGTTTTCTCTTGGTCCTCGGGGGAGATGGGTATTTGAAAGTACCCCGAGAGGCCATCGAGAAAACAATAAAAGCTATGTCCGGAGAGACGTTCTAAAATCTGGTCGATAAATGGTAAAGGAAAGTGGTCCTTGCGGGTGGCGTCATTTAACTTACGGTAATCTATGCACATACGCCAACCCGTCACCGTCCGTGTCGGGATTAATTCATTATTCTCATTACTAACTACGGTTATACCTCCCTTTTTTGGAACTACCTGAACGGGGCTAACCCACTTACTGTCCGATATAGGGTAGATAATTCCTGCGTCTAATAGTTTCATAACCTCTCCCTTAACTACTTCTTTCATATTCGGGTTTATACGGCGCTGAGGTTGGATAGAGTTACGCGAATTATCTTCCATTAAAATTTTATGGGTACAGAAAGATGGGCTTATGCCCTTGATATCAGAAATTTGCCAAGCAATAGCCCGGCGATGCTTACGTAGAACTAGAAGAAGTTTATCGTTCTGCGTATCCGTGAGGTAGGCCGAAACGATAACTGGCAACTTGGAATCTTTTTCTAAGAAAGCATACTTAAGGTGTTCAGGAAGTTCTTTAAGTTCTAGGGTAGGGGGTTCTTCATAAGAGGATTTTGAGATTCTTTCTTTTTCAAAAATAATATCTTCATAAACTTTTTTATAAGGAACGTAATAAGGGGTGGGGCTAGCAGCCAAGACGGCTTCTTGTAGCGATTCAGTGGGAAGAACAGAGGAAGAACAAAAATCAGAAAATTCTTTTTCAAACTCAGAAAGACAATAAGAAGATTCATCACTTTCTTGCAGTGATTCCGTTGTAAGAGAAGAAGAGCAAAAAGTAGAAAATTCTTTTTCAAAGTCGGAGAGGCAGTAGGAAGAATCATCACTCACGGCGTCTACGAAAAAGCATGAGTCATCGTTTGTTAAGGTGTTCTTCATCGAAGGGGTGATAGAAAATGTGACTTCGTCGTCGCCTACTCGAAGAAAGAGCTTACCATTGCTTACGTCAATGATGGCTCGGGAGGTGGCAAGGAAGGGTCGGCCAAGGATCAGGGGAACCTCGACGTCTTCTTCGATATCCAAAATGACAAAGTCCACCGGGAAGATGAACTTGTCGACTTTCACTAGAACGTCCTCCACTATTCCTAACGGGTACTTGACGGATCTATCGGCTAGCTGGATACTCATACGCGTGGGATTAAGGCTACCAATCCCTAACTTTTTGAACAACGAAAAGGGCATCAGGTTTATACTTGCGCCTAAGTCGGCTAACGCGTGTTTAACAAAGAGATCACCGAAGACACACGGGATAGAGAAACTACCCGGGTTACTGATTTTCTTCGGCAAACCGTTTGTTAAAACGGCGGAGCAATCGGCGTTTAGCGTGACGTGGGAAAGATTCTCTAACTTCTTCTTGTTTGTGAGGAGGTCTTTAAGATATTTGGCGTATTTCGGCATCTGCGAAATAGCCTCGTGGAAGGGAAGATTAATGTGGATTTGTTTGAAGATTTCTAAGAAGCGGGAGTACTGATCATCTTGACGTTGTCTATTAAGTTCAGAGGGGTATGGAGGAGTTGAATTATTTTTGAAGATGGGTGGTGGAGTGAGATTATTTTCTAAAGCGGGGGTGATTACTTCTTCAGCAGAGGGTGTAAGCGGAGCGGAACTTTGATTTTTAAAAGCGGGAGCGGAGCTTTGATTTTTAAAAGCAGGAGCGGAGCTTTGATTTTTAAAAGCAGGAGCGGAGCTTGCCTTGGGCTCTTCACTTACCATACCGGAGACTTGCTTCCCACTCCGAAGAGTTATAGCTTTCGCTTGCTCTCTCGGGTTGGGTTCGGTATTGGAAGGAAGAGACCCTGCGGGTCGCTCAGAAATTATTTTCACGAGCTGTCCTACTTGATTTTCTAGACTTTTTACGCTTCCGGTTAACGTTCTTATAGTGGCGTCATTTGTGGTGATATATTTAGAAAGTAATTCCTCCAAGCTTGGAGGTTTTGGGTAATTTTGAAGAGGTGGTGGTGGTGGTGGTGCAGAAAAATCATTTTGCGGGGGTGGGCGCATCGCATTCGATGGATTACTCCATGAAAAGTTCGGGTGATTTCTTAAAGCGGGGTTATAATTATTCGGAAAATTAAAACCAGGCGGATGAAAATTCGCAGCAGAAAAATTATTAAAAGCAGTTCTAGGCATATTATTAACATAATCTAAATGTTCTGGAGTAGGGGTTGCAGATTCCCATACCTGAGGGGCGGAGGCAGCAGTCATCTCCGTTATCTTTTTGCTTAGGATTTCTACTTGCAGAGCGAGCTGGGAGACGTTGTCCACTTCATAGATACCTGCAGGCTTGTTCGGGCGGGACCTAGGCACATTCCACTGATAAGTGTTCATGGCCATGTCCTCAAAAAGCTCAAGAGCGGCTTCCGGGGTCTTATGATTTAAAGTACCGCCAGAAGCTGCGTCTATCATTTGCTTCGTGCTTTGATTTAGCCCGTTATAAAACGTCTGCACTTGTAACCATACATGCAGCGCGTGATGTGGGCATCGTCTTAATAATTCTTTAAATCTCTCCCAGGTTTCGTAAAGGGTTTCAGAGTCTATTTGTCCGAAGGCAGAGATGTCGTTCCTAAGTTTTGCGGTTTTAGCTGGCGGAAAATACTTTGCCAAAAATTTTTCAGTTAATTCATTCCAAGTGGTTATGCTGTTTTTCGGAAGCGTGTTAAGCCACTGCTTAGCTTTAGTTCTTAGAGAGAAGGGGAAGAGTCTCAGCCTGATCGCATCATTTGTGACACCATTTATCTTGAAGGTGTCACAAATTTCAAGAAAGCTAGCTATATGTGCGTTCGGATCTTCATCTTGAAGTCCGTCAAATTGCACATATTGCTGCACCATTTGAATTATGCTAGGCTTAAATTCGAAGTTATTATTTGCTATAGCAGGGCGGACTATACTTGATTCTGTTCCCTCGAGGTTCGGTCGTGCATAATAGGACATAGTCCTTTGCACGGCCTCATCTACGTTGGGTTCTTCCATTCTCAAAGTAGCAAATGACTCGGAGTCCTCAACCGGCACTTGGATAGTAGGACCTTGAAATCGCGATCTTCTCCGAAGAGTACGCTCAATTTCGTGGTCCAAGTCCAAAATAACCGACGGACTCCCGCGGGTCATGCACTAAAAAGAACAGAAAAGAAGAGGAGGAAGAGAAAAAGGATAAACTGGAAAAAAAAAAGATTAGATTTTTTTTTTCTTTTTGAAATAGATTTTTTTTTTATAGATTAACTCCCGAACTTCCCAAGGACTACCCCGTGAAGGGTTCGCAAGGTACTAGACAAGACAGTGGCGCTTAAAGCCCTTTTTCCCTTTTCGAGAGAATTAGGTGGCGTAGAAAAATTGTGAGGTTGGTTTCTATTAAGAGCGGTGATAAAAAAAAAAATTTTTGATTTTTAAAATTTAAAGAAGGAGGATGAGAAAGAGAAGATAAAATTAATAGGTTCGTGTTTTCAAAATATCAACGGAAATTGGCTCCCCGGCAACGGCGCCAAAAACTTGTTGCGCGCTAGGGTTCGAAGAGAATAAACGCAACCGAACTAGCAACCCGATGAGGCAAGTATACCTATCGAATTGTAGCAAGGGGACACAAGTGTCGTATTGAAATCCGGGAACTGTTGGCTAAGCTTACTTACACGAACGCTATTATCTTATCGACGGAAAAAAAAGGGTTTTAGAAAGTCTAAGTGCAGAGGAGAAAGTAAAGCTATACTAGAAAGAGAAACACTGCAATTAAGTAAAGCTATTAAGTAAACAACTAAGCTAGAAAGGAAACTACTGCAGTTAATTAAAGAACACAAGACAGGAGATTACTACGAAAGGTAGAAAATATGAAATGGAAATGCACCCGATCAAGATTCACCTCGGCAAGAGACGATTAAGAAAATGCGATAAAAATCTAAACTTAATAGGATAAGGGTCCTTGACCGTGGAGGTTCCTAAAGCTTGAACACGCTTCTCTCGAAGTCGTGCCCAACTGAGTTTAGGAAGGTCCGACCGACTCTCGTCTAAATCGGAGGCCTAAAACTCGCTTTACGCGGTGAACCCCACTATTGGATTTTACTCCAATCCGGGAGATTTGGACGTCTGCCTCTCTCGAGGGGTGCGTACAACTCCCTTTACTCTTGAATGCTCACTTCATTCTTTCGGCCTCTCGGCTAGCCCAGAATGAAAGCAAAGGCGGAGAGTATATATCGAAAATATACCTCCAACCCGTGATAAATCAAGAGTAATTCAAGGCCCTAACCTAAAAAGAAAAGATTAATTAAAACATCATAACATAATCGCTCTAACCTCGGATCATCAAGATCGAGTACAAGGAGGATTAGTTAATCATAATGGAGTGGAAGGGGGGGATGAGTAGTAAAGCATGAAAAGAACACAAGGTAAAGGAAGAACAATTTTTATTAATAAAAAGGGGCAAGTTACACTATTGAAAATTAAAGTTACAAGTGCATGAAAAGTAAATCCTATTCTAGCCCTACATTAAGCACTAAGCAAGAGCAAAATTATAATAAAAGCTAAGACAAACTACAATTAAGCTAGGGCTAAACAAAAAGTACAAAGAGAGGGGGAGAGAGAGAGAGAGAGAAAGCATAAAAAACTCAAGAACCAAAGGGGCAGCACCTCCCCCACTCAACCAAAGCTTCCTGAAATGGAGAGGGGGGGCTCAATTTATAGAAAATTTTCTCGGGTTGGTCACGCCCTCCGACACGCCCTAGGGGGGGCGTGTCAGGGGGCGTGACAGTACTATGTTGACCTCGGGCTCTGGATTCTGGCGGGAGGGAAGATTGCTTCGGTACGTCGGTGGTCACGCCCTAGGTCACGCTCGTGACAGGGGGGCGTGACAGGCACGTCATGTCCAAATCATCGGTCGGAAATCCGTCAGTCGTCGAAAAAGGAGGGTGTCACGCCCCAGGTCACGCCCAGGGGGGGCGTGACAGTGGGGCGTGTCAGTACTATTTGCGTGCTGAGGCGGAACGGCATTTAATGCGGCGGCAGCTTTGCGGCAGAGGGCGACACGCCCATAGTCACGCCCGGGGACACGCCCAGGGAGGGCGTGTCAGGGGGGCGTGACAACGGTTTTATCCGTTTTTCTGTCCCTTCCAGCAGGAGTCCTGGGGATCGGGTGACACGCCCTAGGTCACGCCTAGGGAGGGCGTGACAGGGGGGCGTGACAGGCCATTTTGGCAATTTTTCTGGAAACCTGCAAAACGACAGGAAAAAGTTAGTGGCAATAAAATTTACATAAAAAGGATAAAAATAAACTAATAATAGACATAATTTGTAAAATATAAAATAGAAAATACGATAATAGTTTAGGCTACAAAACGTATTATCAACATACAAACTGAAGATGTGTCGAGTAACAGAAGAATGACTATGTTAACACTTGGAGTGCTGTGTCGACATTATCAAGACTTGCGTCGAAACTTAGTATACTTGTGTCGACACATATGGAGAAGATTGTTGAGTGGATCGTGCTGAGTTGTCAAGTCTCTAAGGAATCAACTGTCATGACTGGTGGGTCGACAGCTGTCATTACCAATAGGTCTGACACCTTTGTCAAAACTGTCAGAAGGTTGTTACAAACCGGATCAGCCGGTAATCAGGAGAAAACTCTATATAAAGGACTGATCCGTGACAACTTATAACAGATACAGAAATAAGAAAGTGAATTAACTAGAGAAGGAATTCAACAACAAGAAAATGGGAGACCCTTAAGAAGGCAGATTCTGAACAGTCTGCAGAGAAGATTCAAATCTCATTCTGAATTCAAGGAAGGAGCTGACAGGAGATCAACTTCTACATCAAGAGGAGTTCAACCTTATTTTGTTCTATCAAGAAGCTTTGAAACAGCTAAGTCAGGTTGGATCTAGAGATTTAGTTTATTCAAGAATTGATCAAGAAGCTCTCACCTGTAGAGTGATCTATCTGGTGATATTCCTATATCTTTCTAATACTCAATTACTTGTAGGATCTTTTGTTAGATCTGAGTTGTAAGCCTATAATTATAAAGGCTGAGGTAGGGCTGAGTGCCTGAGGTATAGGACTTGTGATAGTCTGAGTTGTAAGCCTAGTTATAAAGGCTGAGGTAGGGTTGTGGCTTAAGGTAGGATTCTTGGGGAGAATCTGAGGTAAGACTTGTATAAGTCTGAGCTGTAGGAACCAATCTGGTTCATGAGTTATAAGATCTGTGGATTTGAGTTAGTGGAAAGGGAGTTAGGCTGAATCCATTTCTCTACTTGATAGGTGAAGGGGGAAGTGGATGTACCCATACCACGGGGAACCACTATAAATCTAGTGTATGTTGTGCGGTGTTTTTTCTATGTTGTGATTTGCATTTTCTGTGCTAAGTAAGAACTAGTTAAATTGCCTAAAATTCTTAAAGATAATTGGAACCTATTCACCCCCCTCTAGGTGTTTAGGCTCTTGAAATAAGTCTTTCAAGTGGTATCAGAAGGAGGTTGCTCAAAGATTGACCTAACAGTCTGAGTGAATTTCCTAGGCAATTAACAGATTTCAAGAATGGGTTCAAGTGAGAACCAAAAAGAGTTTCGATCTATGAAACTGCTTATCTACAGGAAAGAATGCTTTGGTATATGGAAGGAAAGGGTCAGGTTGTTCATGAAAGCATCTGATCTAAGAATCTACATTACAATTCAAGAAGGCCCCTTTATTCCAATGAAGGTTTCAGTTCTGGATGCAAATATCAGAACCCCAAAGAGTTATTCTGAAATGACAAAGGATGAGATCATCCAGGCAACACTAGATAAAAGTGCACAGAACATTATTGTAAGTGTCATAGATGATTCCACCTTTCAGAATTTGGTACACTGTAAAACCTCCAAAGAAATATGGGACACCCTGATTTTCTACATGGAGGGAACAGAAGAAGTTAGAGAGGACAGGAAGTCTATGCTGAATCAAGAATTTAAGAGCTTTAGACAAGCCAAGACTGATAATATAACTGAATGTTACAAAAAGTTCTTTAGGATAGTTAATGAGTTGATGATATATGGAAGAGTCTTCAACACATATGAACTAAATGACAAGTTTCTCTGGTCTCTGATAAAGGACTGGGACACAAAGATTTGTGCCATCAGAGAGGTGGACAAGCTTGTTGATACACCTCCTCCCACACTGTTTGGAAAGCTGCAATCATTTGAAATGCAGCTCACTACCAGAAAGGAGGAAGAGAAGAGCAACAGGTCTGACTACAAGGATAAGTCAGTTGCCTTCGGGGCTGAAGGCACAAGAAAGGGTAGGAGAAAATCTCCTTCTCCACCCAAAAGGAGTGCTGAGGCAGAAGAAGGAATTCCTGACAACAGTACATCAGATAGCCACACCTCTGATGAGGACTTTGCTGCCTTTACAAGGCAGTTCTGAAGGTTCATGAAAAATAAGAAGTGGAGAACCAGGCCATCTTCATCCTTATCCAAGGATGAGTATTACAAAAAAAAGAAGACACCCAAGGAGGACAGGTATGCCTCAAAACTAGTAAACAAACTAATTCTAAGATTGTTTGCTATTGTTGCAATAGGCCGGGGCATGTCATAGCTGGCTGTCCAGATAAGAGGACTAAATCTAAGGATAAGGAGAAGCATTAAGTGAAAGGCAAGAAGGAGAAATCCTTTGTTGCTCAAAAGCAGAAGAGTTAGACAGACTCTTCATCTTAAGGATCAGGAGAAGAAGATGATGCAGAAGCATATGTTTGGTTGTTCTGAACAGAAGAGGATTCTAGGGAACTAAAATTCCTACAAATGCTGGACTCCATAAATGGAGTGCAAGATTATTGCTATAGAGGGCTGATGGCTCAGTCCGAAGATGATCAGTGCCAGGATCAGCCTGGTCCAAGCAAGGTATACAGTTCTCCCTCAGCTTCTGATTATTTCACTGGAACAGAATCAGAAGCATCTGCATCAAGAGATGTGGATGGTTCTGAGTCTGAAGGGGATGTACACCAACTCATTGATGAGTATGGTGGGTTGTTGCAAGCTCTAAAGAGAAGCAAGCTTCTTGTCAAGGAGCAGGCCAAGGAGATTGAATCTCTTAAGCAGGCAACATCAGAATCAGCCAAGCTGATTGATTTGAAACTGAAAGAGGTTACCAAACTGAAGAACATAACTATTATTCAGATGGGCACAATCTCTTTCAAGGAAAATCATATCAAGAATCTGGAGGCAAGACTATAGAAAGAAAGAGAGTTAGTGGCTAAATTCTCTAAGACAAAATCTTTCTTGCCGTTAAAAGACAATTTCATTCCTCAGAAAGAAAAGACTGGTCTAGGCTTTAAGGGAAGAACTAGGGCCACCAATTCTCATGGAAAAGGTAAGGCCCCAGTTCAGCCAGTAGCCTCTAAGCCCCCTATTTTCTTTAGGAAGGATATGCAACCTACAAACATGTATGATCATGAAATTACTCATGGTCACTGTAGGTATTGAGATCACATTGGCTAGTGTTCAAATGCCAGTAGGCCACTCTATAGGCAAGCCCATCAGATTCAAAAGGAATTCTTGGGGTTTGTTTCTCCAGCACCTACACTTAATAGGACTGCTGGCAACAAGGTTGCGAAGTCTGTACCTAAGAGAAGGTACAATAGATTTGAGTGTTGGTGTTTTGGCTAGGTAGGCCACTTTGCTATGGATTGCTGGTTTAACACAAGTGTTAAAACCAAGAATAGTTTACCTGTCAAAAAAGCTGTAGGTAAACATGATATTTTTCAAACTAACAAGAACCTAGGACCCAAAACTAACTTGGGTTATAAGGATGAGTGATTCTTTATTTGATGCAGGAGAATCTAAGTGGCCATACCCCTATATGGTACTTGGATAGTGGATGTTCCAGACACATGACTGGAACAAGAAGAATGTTGAGGGATTATGCACCCATAGAGAATGGTCCCAAAGTAATTTTTTGTGAATCAAAAAAAGGAGACATCAAAGGATTTGGTAACATTTATAGTGACTCAATTACTATCACTAAAGTGGCTTATGTGAAGGGTCTAAAACATAACCTGATTAGCACAAGTCAACTTAGTGATCTAGGTTATGACATCTCTTTCCACAAAGGGGAGTGCCAAATTAAGAGGTCAAGTGATCAAGAGATCATTTTGACTAGCACTAGGAGAGGGAATGTATATTGTCTTAACCTAGATTGTGAGTATAACAACTCACCCATTTTCCTAGTTGATGGTGAGAAAGCTTCACTATGTGTCAAATGGCACAAGAGGTTAGCTCATCTGAACTATAAGTCTATAAGACTGCTGTTTAGCATGGGTTTAGTGAGGAAGGGTCCTCAAGTAAAGTGCATTAAAGAGGGAGTGTGTTCAGCTTGCCAAAAAGGCAAACAGACCAAGTCCTCTTGTCCTGCACTAGATACCAAAGATTCATTGAGATGTTTATATCTCTTGCATATTGATTTGTTTGGTCCTATGCTAGTTCATAGTCTTGGTTAGAAAGTATACACACTAGTTATTGTGGATGACTATTCTAGATACACATGGGTTTTCTTCTTGAGGCAGAAATCTAAAACCCCCAGTGTTTTCCAAACTTTTGTTAGACAAATTCAGAATGAATTTAACAGTTCAATGGTTAAAATCAGAAGTGATCATGGAACTGAATTTCAGTCTGAGTGTATGACAAAATTCTATGAAGAATTTGGGATTCATCAGAAGTTCTCCTCACCTAGAACAGCTCAGCAAAATGGAATTACTGAAAGAAAGAATAGAACTCTTATTGAGGCAGGCAGAACTCTACTAAGTGACATAACTCTCCCTGAATATTTCTGGGATGAGGCAGTAAATACTGCTTGTCATGTTCTCCATAGAGTAGCCATAAATAAGAAATTTAAGTTGACTCCCTATTAGATTTTGAAAGGCAGAAAACCAAACATTTCTTACTTCGGAATCTTTAGTAGCAAGTGTTATGTCCTAGTTAATGGTAAGCACTATCAAACTAAGTTTGTTGCCAAATCCCTAGAAGGGATATTTGTTGGGTATATCAATAATAGTAGGGCTTACAGGATCTACAACTTGACTACCCAAGTTGTGGAAGAGTCAGTCCATGTTGTTTTTGATGAGTCTAGATTGATGAATATTGAATTGTCTAGTTCTTCAGTTAGTTCTACAGGTCTAACAAATAGACTGGACATAATGACCATCAATGATAAAGCTCTTGCTAGGATGGATGATGGAAAAGATACATGCTGTCTAGGGGAGAATAAAACTCACTGGATGATGAAGACAATGAGGAGCATCAGGTGGAGGAAAATGATGAAGGCCATGAGGTAGACAGGTTTCCTCCAGCAAGAAGACACTTGAAGGATCATCCAGCTCACCGGATAATTGGTGATGCTGGTCAAGGTGTTCTAACAAAGAGCAAAAGCATGAACACAGTTCTATGTTCTAGCTTCTTGTCTCAAATAGAACCCAAAAAGTTTGAAGAAGCTATGCTAGACACAAACTGGATTGATGCTATGCAAGAAGAGCTGAATCAATTCAGAAGGTGCAAAGTCTGGAAACTGGTTCCTAAACCAAAGGATCACAACATTATAGGAACCAAGTGGATCTACAGAAACAAACTTGACGAAAATGGCACTATTATCAAGAACAAGGCCAGGTTGGTAGCAAAAAGGCTACAAGCAAGAGGAAGGGATTGATTTTGATCAAACCTTTGCCCCAGTAGCAAGGCTGGAGGCTATAAGATTGTTCTTGGCCTATGCTGCATATCAAGGGTTCAAGGTATATCAGATGGATGTAAAGTCAGCATTTCTGAATGGTGACTTAAAAGATGAAGTCTATGTTGAGCAACCCTCAGGTTTTGTAGATTCTCATTATCTTGATTATGTATATAGGCTTAGGAAAGCTTTATATGGTTTGAAACAAGCCCCTAGGGCATGGTATGAAACCCTGTCTGCTTTTCTAATTGAGAATAAATTCTCTAGAGGAAAGATAGAAAAAACTCTATTCTTTAGAGAATCTAAAGGTAAGATAATCCTAATCCAGATATATGTTGATGACATTATCTTTGGAACTACTGAAAACAACCTTTGTGGAAAGTTTGTCAAACTTATGCAAGGGAAGTTTGAGATGAGCAGTATGGGTGAGCTGAAGTTCTTCTTGGGACTTCAAGTAAGACAGATTGATGATGGATTGTCCATATCCCAGTCTAAGTTCACCAAGGAGTTGATTAAGAAATATTGAATGGACTCAGCCTCCACCATGAAAACACCAATGGGAACAAGTATGCCTATATGCAAAGATGAGACAGGAAACCTGTTGATGAGTCTTTGTTTAGAGGGATAAATGGCTCCCTACTCTACTGGACTGCTAGTAGACTTGACATCATGTATGTTACATATGTCTGTGCTAGGTACCAAGCTTGCCCAAAGGAATCTCATTATACTACAGTTAAGAGAATTTTGAGATATCTTAAGGGCAAACCTAATCTAGGTCTTTGGTACCCTAAGAATAGAGATTTCATACTAACAGGTTTCTCAGATGCAGAATTTGCAGGATGCAAAGAAGATACGAAGAGTACTACAGGAACCTGTAAATTCCTAGGTGGAAGGGTGGTGTCATGGTGTAGCAAGAAGCAGACCAGTGTAGCCATATCAACAGCTGAGTCTGAATATGTAGCTGCAGGTAATTGTTGTGCATAATTGTTGTGGATAAAGCACCAACTTGAAGATTATGACATCAAGGTAAGTAGAATTCCACTGTTTTGTGATTCTACAAGTACTATTTCTATTGATAAGAACCCTATATCTCACAATAAAACCAAGCATATAGAAATTAAGTTTCATTTCATAAGAGAACATGTGGAAAAGGAAGATATTAATCTAGAATTTGTAAACACAAATAATCAAATTGCTGATATTTTTACAAAACCTCTGGATGAAACTAAATTCAATTATTTTAAAATTGAATTAGGTATATTGAACCTAGAGTAGGCCAGCTCAAGCATTCCCTAGTAGATTATGTAAGCACAATATTTCTCAGGAAATTTGTCTAAGTACAAAGTTTGTGTCGACACACTCGGTATGCTCTGTCGACAAAGGAAAAGGATGTGTCGACACAGAAATAGTATTTGTGTCAATAGAAGAATAGGTGTCGACACAACTATGTCGAGACTTTAATTTAGCTGATTTTTGGGTCGGCACACAAAAATCAATGTCGAAACTTTGTGTCGAGACTTAACCAGTCCATGTCGACACTGACATAAGTATGTCGACACATAGACGTGTCGACTAAACCTAAGTATTGTCGAGACCTAGTCTTATTACTAAGGCGCGTCTTTTGAACTCCTCTTTTCACCTAGACTGTAAATAGTTGGAGCCAAAATCTAGTCAACTACGCCTTCAGATTTCTCAACTCTAGACCTTATGTCGACTTAGACATTCACTTCTCTTCTCTTCACTCTCTCTCTCCCTTTCGTCAATGCCGCCAATCAAGAAAGACAAAGTGAACGAAGGCTATGAGCTTGTTCGTGGTGGATTCACGACAGCGTCGCCAGAAATTAAGGGTGTAATTACCCTAATTTAAAAAAATGGATTGGAGTTCTTTGTCTCAGAACCAACAAAGATTTGGAAGAAGAAAGTCATGGAATTTTATTCCTCTGCCACTGTGGATATAGACGGAAAGAAGATCAAAGCCATTATACAAGATTCTCTAGTGAAACTTTCACTAAAGGCGATTAGGAAATCACTCCAACTTCCAAAGGTTAAGGATGAAGATGACATCAATCCATCCATGATAAAAGATGCCTTAAGCTGGTGCAGGCTAAGCCCTAATATCAAAGTTGGATCATCCATTCCCAGGAAAGGGATGAATTCACAAGGAATGTTTCTGTCTGAAATCATAGGCAAGGTAATTCTGTGTAAGACTGGTGTACATGACAGAGTTTCACTCTCCATGTTTAATCTAATGACAAGGGTCATCTTCACTGTAAAAACAGACTGGGCATATGTAGTATTTGACAAAATACAAGAAGGAATCAAGAAACCAAATCTGGGCAGAATCCTGAGTCTATGTCTAGCTTCATCTTTACCAGATGTAATGAGCCAACTTCCAGGAACAAAAATCAACCATATAAGGAGAATGGACACCAAAATTCTATCTAGGTGGGATAGAGTATTAATCAAGGAGATTTCTACTCCTCAAAAACATACCAAGAAAGAAAAGAAGAAGAAGGAAGTTGTTCAACAAATAGAATCCTCTAGTGATTCTGAAGAGGAAGTGGTCTTCAGTTCAGATGAAGACAGGCAACAAAAAGATGCTCAAGATCAAGAAGAGAGCAGTGTGTTCCCAAAGCAACAGGTAGTCACCACTCAAGGGGGAGAAACTCCTGAACCAACAGCACAAGATACTATACTTTCTGAGCTACCTGATCAAGGGGAAGGAATTGATGCTGCTACTCTAGGGAGTGAGTATTCATTTGAAACAGTAATGGATATTGTATCAGATATAAATAAAGAAGCACTAGACATTGCTGAGAAGGAGGCACAAGATGTGCCGTTGAAAAATACTGCTCAGGATGAGCATGTACGTATCCCCTTTCTAGAGAGGTCCCTGGACAAAGATCTGGATGTGCAGGGAAAACCTTTTGTTGTTCAAACTAATCTTTTTCCTCCTATACAGGTGCAACAAGAGTTTACAATGGAAGAGCTATTTTCTGATTCCCTACTACAAGGACTTAGGGGGAGCAATCACAGATTGACAAAGAACTGCCAAGTACTGAGGGGGAGGAGCTCCTAAATGCCCCATCTAATAAGGAAACTGTTGATATAGAAAGCTCATCACAACCCTCTGATGATGAGGAATCCATTATGGCTAAGAAGAGAAAAATTGTTGCAATTAAGAAAATGAGCTCAGGCTACAAGAAAGCCTTGCAACCAGTCACTCAACAACCAGCTCCAAGCATGGACTTAAGTTCATTACTGGTCCAAATGCAAGTAAAATTGGATGAACAAAGACAGTCTTTAGAGAAGTATGTGGATGAGTCAAATAAGGAACTGCAGTTTCAGCTGGCTCAGGACATAAAGTAAATTTGATTTGAAGTCAATATGCACAAGAAAGAGATGACAGATTGCTTTCAAAAGGGAGGCAATGTTGTAGTATATTTGGCTGAGCAACAATAGCTGCTGAAGACTGAGGTTGAGGACATTGCAACAAAGTAAGGGTATGTTTTGGAAAATCAATTCAGGTCTAATGAAAACCTCAAAGACTCCTATGCAGAAATCATCACAAAACTGGGAAGTATTTCAACAGATTTGAAAACTGAAATATCAAAGCAACTACAAGAAGATATATCTTCTATCCACATAGCTATTGGAGCCTCTCAAAAGACCATTTCTGAGTACCTAACTAAGTTCAAAGCTTACTATAAAGAAGGTGCAGAATATCTGGCTAATCAGATAAGATTTCATAAGACTAATCTGAGGGATCATGTTACTAGAGAAGTCATAAAGGGGAGAGATTGTTAGTCAAAGCTAGCTCTTACCATGCAAAATGGATCTCTAATTCCATCGGAGCTATACTTGGCTTTCCTCCTTTGTGTGATGATGACAATGTTGCTGAGTCTGGAGTGCAATATATAAATATTTAAGGAGATCAGCCTGAAGTAGCACAGGTTATTTATCCTCCTGCTAACTTTGACATGGTACAACAAGAAGTGTAGAAAATGTACACCCCTCCATAGGAGGCACTAAATGTGATTATTGAAAAAGTAGACATATCAGAGCTGCCAAGGAAGCTCAAAAGGAAGCACAGCTATCAAAGAAGAGGTTCAGAGAATAGGCTTAGTTAAAGCCAGATTTTGAACAATGGAGCCCCACTTCAAGGAATATTATTTTGAATGCCTTCAAGGCTGTAAAGGATATGACCTATGATAGGGGCAAATGGTATTCTGAGCAAGAATAGAACAAATATCAAGCCAGGAAAGAAGCCATTCTTCAGTACAGAAGAAGTGCAAAAGCTGGGAAGTTACCTGCTAATGCTCTGGAGCCTAGCAGTTACTTTCCCAAGCCCTTTCACTATTTTGAAAGGCAAAGAATAAAGGATGAAGAACAAAAGAAGAAGGATCTCAAAGGGAAGAAACCTACTGATGATACTGACCCTACTGTGCAGGCAAAGATTCAATCAGGAAAAGGCATAGTAATTAAGGAGCCTAGTCAATCATAGGATAGATAGGCTTATGTGTAGAACAATGTAACTTTTTGTTTTTGTTCTAAGAAAAATCATGTAAACACAGAATTTTATGCTTAATAAATAAAAACAGCTTCACAATTGATTGTAGTTGTTTACATTGTTTTATGTTATCTTGCACTGAAATGTATGTACATCTATTCTTATGTGCTTTATTATGAGAGATGTATATCTTTGACTAAGAGTTATAAATTCTCCAAATAGGGGGAGATTGTTGGGTACATTGGAAAATATGTACCAGATTTGGAGAAGCCTCATCTTACTCAATGATATACATCAATTTGTATTTGATAGATGTTTGAGTTTCATTGTGCAGGTGTAAGGTTTGCAAGAAATTTTTCTAAGTACAAGTGTCGACACTTGTGAAGAATTGTGTCGACACCCAGAAGTTGTGTCGACACAAGAAGCAAAATTGTGTCGACACCCAGGAATTGTGTCGACACCTGAAGAAGAGGTTGTGTCGACACCCAGAATTGTGTCGACACCAAAGGTAGGAATTGTGTCGATACTTAAAGCAGAAGCTGTGTCGACACCCAGGAGTTATATCGACACCAGAAGAAAGGCATGTATCGACACTCAAGAATTGTGTCGACACCTGAAGAAGGTTTGTGTCGACAGCTAGACACACACTCAATGCAATCTTACAGTAACAGCTATTCTGAGTCATAAGGCTAATGTTGACACACAGGAATTGTGTCGACACACACTCAATGACAGCTATACACACACTCAACGCCATTTGTCTGCAGCAGCTAAGTCAAGACCAAAAGCAGTTGTGTCGACACACAGGACTTGTGTCGACACACACTCAACGACGGCTGGACATACACTCAACACCATCTGTCTGCAGCAGTTATGTCGAGACCAAGAGCAGTTGTGTCGACACACAGGACCTGTGTCGACACATACAAACAGAAGATGTGTCGAGTAGCAAAAGAATGATTATGTCAACACTTGGAGTGCTGTGTCGACATTATCAAGACTTGTGTCGACACTTAGTCTACTTATGTCGACACATATAGAGCAGATTGCTGAGTGGATCGTGCTGAGTTTTTAAGTCTTTAAGGAATCAAGTATAATGACTGGTGGATCGACAGCTATCATTACCAATAGGTCTGACACCTTTGCCAGAACTGTCAGAAGTTTGTTACAAACTGGATCAACCGGTAATCAGGAGAAAACTCTATATAAAGGACTGATCCGTGACAACTTATAATAGATACAGAAGTAAGAAAGTGAATTACCCAGAGAAGGAATTCAACAACAAGAAAAGGGGAGACCCTTAAGAAGGCAGATTCTGAACAACCTGCAGAGAAGATTCAGATCTCATTCCTAATTCAAGGAAGGAGCTGACAGGAGATCAACTTCTACATCAAGAAGAGTTCAACCTTATTTTGTTCTATCAAGAAGCTTTGAAACAGCTAAGTCAGGTTGGATCTGGAGATTTAGTTCATTCAAGAACTTATCAAGAAGCTCTCACCTATAGAGTGATCTATCTGGTGATATTCCTATATCTTTCAAATACTCAATTACTTGTAGGATCTTTTGTTAGATCTGAGTTGTAAGCCTATAATTATAAAGGCTGAGGTAGGGCTGAGTGCCTGAGGTGTAGGACTTGTGATAGTCTGAGTTGTAAGCCTAGTTATAAAGGCTGAGGTAGGGCTGTGGCCTGAGGTAGGATTCTTTGGGAGAATCTGAGGTAAGACTTGTATAAGTCTGAGCTGTAGGAACCAATCTGGTTCTGAGTTGTTAGATCTATGGATCTGAGTTAGTGAAAGAGAGTTGGGCTGAATCCAGTTCTCTACTAGATAGGCAAAGGGGGAAAGTAGATGTACTCATACATTGGGGAACCATTATAAATCTGGTGTATGTTATGTTGTGTTTTTTCTGTGCTGTGATTTGCATTTTCCGTGTTAACTAAGAACTAGTTAAATTGCCTAAGATTCTTAAAGATAATTGGAACCTATTCACCCCCCCTCTAGTGTTTAGGCTCTTGAAATAAGTCTTTCATGATTTATAGTTGTTCCCCAACTGGGTACATTCACTTTCCCTCCCACCTATCCAAATATTTTTTTGGACTAGACACTTCTCCAAAACCTGCTCCAAAGAGCTTACACCTCAGATCCCTCAGATATCTAAGTCTCCTCAAAGACTTACTTCTCAGCCACAAGAGCCTACAAATCAGTGGTCAGCAGACCACCTACCTCAGGCTGTTAAGCCCTACTCTCAGGCTGGGAGGATAGCCTTAACTCAGATCCATAAGGGATCCTACCTCAAAGCCCTCTAGTGCTCCTACACTCAGTGACCCTCAAGCCACCTACCTCAACCTTATCTCTAAAGACTATAGCTCAGGCTTCTCAGCCCTACAACTTCAAGCACAAGGCCCTACTCTCAGAGCACTACAACACTCCTACAGCTCAGTACCCAATTGGTGCCTACCTTAGTGCCCTTCCAGGCACCTACAACTCAGTGACAAGTGTGGCACCTACCTCAATCCAAAAGACCATACACTCAGATCCACACTTGGATCCTATCTCAAAGTGCAGCACTCTCTTACCTCAGGCAATTAAGCACTATAGTTTAGATCCACACTTGGATCCTACAATGAAAGGAGGGGTTAGATCTGACTTACTCAAGGGGGGTGAATAGAGTATTAAAAAATTTGACAGTTTTGAACTTTTATATCAGAGTAATAATAGGTGATACCAATAATATATAAAGAAAAGAAAAGAAGGCTAAGTTATTCTATCTATCACAGCCACAGCAAGAACAATACAGAAAATGAGCACAACCAAACAACACAAGAATTTTATAGTGGTTCCCCAACTGTGTACATCCACTCTTCTACCACCTTAGTAGGAATCCATTAGCAGGTTTTGATCAGGTGACTGCCACCATAATATCTATTTGCAGGGAGATATTGCAACCCTTTAGGCTTTTGATTAGGTGCCCCAAAACTAACCAAGTCTTTTGATCAGGTGACTTGACAACCAAGTGGTTAACTTTTGAAGGGAGTTAAAACCCTTTACAGGAGGTGAGAAGAGGTGATGGTGTCTTCTCTTTCTCTAATCAATTGAGAAGACTAGTGGATCTTTGATGTTGACAAAGTTCACCCTTAGATGTTTAATGGTTCAGGAAGACTGGAGCTTTGCTTTAGGGTATAGGTCTTCAGCCTTGTTCTATCAATGTCCAGGAATTTAGTAGACTGATGTTGAATGGATGTCTCTGAAGATTCCAGGCTCTGAAGATGAAGAAGACTCTTGATTTGTGATGAATGTTCTTCTTCAGATTTCAGGATTGATAAGGAAAAGAACAGAAATGTTTTCAGCACACAGAAGAAAGTTCTGAATGATCAGGATCTGTTTTAGTGCTCTATATTTTATTCTCTGTGATGCTATGTATGTATGTTATTATCTGTTATTCTCTGTATCTTATGCCGACTAAAAAGAGAGAATCTCTTTTATATTCTGCAGTCAATTTTTCCTTTGAATTTTGAATTCTGGCATTAATTGCTGACTAATCTTGAGAATACAAACGGCTAGAATGTCTGTCATAAATGAGTTTTCCTAACTGTACCTAATAAAATAAGCAAATAATTATCCTGATGAATACCATAATTAATGCTGCCAATAACGGCTATATTCAAAGGAATATGAGCATTAATTACTCAGGAATATTACTTGTAATTAATATAGAAGGTAGGGGACAGAAGGAAGAAAACTTTTCATTCTGGAGCTGGACAGAATTCGTCGACCTGAGATCCAAGATCGTCAACCTGAGAATTCCAAGTCATCGACCCGAGCTCTGTGAACTGTGTACATAGTATGACTTGCCAAATTTGTACTGTGAGTTCGTCGAGCTGAGAATCTGTCTGAAGAATATTGATCGTCGACCTGAGCTCGAATATCGTTGAGCTCAACTTAGAGAAATAACTCCGAGTTCGTCGATTTGAGATCGACGATCGTCGAGCTGAGTTCAAAGAACTTTGAACTAAACAATCTGTTCTCTAAAATCTTCTAAGTTTGAGTCTTCTGAGGTCCTCTGCTGGCTGGTTCAAGAAGGTTGAACTTAATGACTTAGCCTAAACTCTAGTACTACTAGACTTGACCCTGGCTATAAAAGGTGGGTCATAATTAGCCTAAATTAGTGAACCTAGTCAAAATCCAACTAGGGATCCAACATACAGGATGGAAGTGGGTTGGTGTGATGATTGGCTATAAGTGAAATTTCACTATGCTAATCTACCTGGACTGAGATACACTCATCCCTACCTTGACTCCAAGAAATATATTTCCTGAGTCTACTTATCTGGACAAAGTAAATACTTAAACTTAACTTCCTCTTCTCAGCACCAGGGTTTTTATCCAACTGGAACTAGAGAAGTAACTGCAGCAGGTCTTACTGCAACCTGAGATGGAAGAATCCCAGCCCATCTCCTCTCTTCAGAGAAACAAGGATGAAGATCTCTTTGGCATGTGTTGGAAGTAACTAACAGATCAGCTTCTCTGCCCCTTTCTGAATTGAGCCAACTGCTCAGCCCATTATCCTTCTTCACAGCAACAAGGATGAAGGTCTTACTTTGTGCTGGAAGTTACTTGTTGATAGCTTCTCTGCCCCTTTCTGAACTGAGCTAATTGCTCAGCCTATCTCCTTCTTCACAGCACCCCAAGAGAATGCTCTTTTGGTTTGTTGGCTGAGCCTGTGAAGCACGTGTAGTAAGGATTGACCCAAGCTGCTACCTTTTTCTCAGATACTCCTTTAGAGCTAACTTGCTGGTGCAGATGAAGATCACACCAGCTATCTTGCTGTTGAAAATGTTGATACCAACATCTACCTTGCTCTTTGTCTTGGTGAATTGAGCTTCCTGTTCTTCAGCTCCACAACAGTGGCGGAGAAGAATAACTGCCTTGATGCTTTTTACAAAAGCTATCTTCCTAAGTAAAAAATCCTTTTCCTTTTATTGATTTTGACACAACGGCTCTTGAGCAGTGGGCCCCACATAATTAATGGCTAGCAGCAACTTTGCTTTAATGCCAACTATCGTACAGTAGGCTTGCGATAACATTTGTCACGTACTCTAGCCATCCCGCCACTAATTTGAAATATGTTGACTTGTTCACTTGATGACGTCATCAGCTATGGACTTAGCCAAAAATCAAACAACTTTGCACAGGCGTTGAGTAAGCATCACTCATGCCAAAACACTTAGACAGATTTACTTTCTTTTAGCGTTAAGTGAGTAACCTTCACTCAACTCCAAACTACTTAGAATCTAATTCTATTTCTAGGCATTGAGTGATTCAGCTTCACTCAACGCCAGCTTGCTTTATCAGCTTTTTGCTGCTTGGCGTTGAGTGAGTAAGCATCACTCAACTCCAAAATCCTTAGACAAAATTCTGTCTTCACTAGGCGTTGACAGCGTTGAGTGAGCAACCTCCACAACGCTTTTTTCCCTAACCATATTTCTGCCTTTGCAGCATCTTAGGCATTGAGAGCATTGAGTGAGTAACCTTCTCTCAACCCTTTTTGCCCTAGGCATTTTCCTTCCTAACTGTCTCAGCGCTTTCTTGTTCTCTGCTGAGACACACACTTGTTTCAGCGGTTATGCTGAGACTATCACTTGTCTCAGAGGTTATGCTGAGATTAACACTTGTCTAAGTGCTTTCTTGTTCTCTACTGAGACAAACACTTGTCTCAGCGGTTATACTGAGACTAACACTTATCTTAACGGTTTTTGCCTTAGACAAAATTATGAACTTAGTTCGACGAATGCTGAACTGAGTTCGATGAATGGTGAACTGATCTCGATGAACTTTGAACTTAGTTCAACGAATTATTAACTAAGCTCGACGAACTCAGAATCTCAAACTCTGAATTTTGTTCGATGAATAGTGAGCTGAGCTCGACAAACTCTGAACCCAATTCGACGAAAATTCTGAACTGAGCTCGCCGAACTCAGAATCTCAAGCTCTGAATTTAGCTCGACGAATGGTGAGCTCAGCTCGACGAATTTTTTCTTACCTCTAGCGTTGAGTGAGCTTACCTCATTCAACGCCTAGGGACTTAGTCAAAATCCAGTCTTTTCAGCATTTGTCTTAGTGTCCACCTTTCTTCTGACCATCTATCATATCACTTACACAATCTGTATAGACTTATTCCATGGAACATCCTGCACATGATGAGCTTAAACAACATTAAATACCACTATGCTCTTAGTTTTGGTGGAGATTCCTCTTCAAATCCAATCTAAGGAACATTTTGGGCAATGGACCCAACAATCTCCCCCTATTTGAAGAAGGCAGAACACCCAGCAATACTTAGAGGCATTACCATAATAGGCAAAATACTTTCATGCAGCTGTAGATTATAATCTGCTACATCTGCTAGCTTATGTTATATTAATAAAATGTGCTCCATTTAATTGTATTGACACTATAGGTTAGGTAAATGCATCCTCATACTACTTGAACAATTTCTCAAGTAATATGCTCTCTCCTTTATACCACTTAATATTTAAATGGAGCACCACTAGAAGCACTTACCTCAAAATATGCACTGACACAGTCATGGCTTAACATGTCGTCAGTCATTGCCTTTCTCATACTACTTGAATCTTTTCAAGTAATATGTACCTACTCAACATGACCTAGTCATGTCAAATATCTATATCTCCCTCTTATGTGTTACCACACATATATCCCCCTTTCTGTCTTCTTCAATAGGCATATCTATTGAGGAAGTAGAAAATATAATGGGAGAGATTATCTCTTGATCCTAGACAAAGTCCTATGTTGATAATGCTAATGAAATCATCCTAGTGATCAGTCTATTTGATTAGGAGTCATACCTTCTATTGATATATTGAAACAACAAAACACTCCATCAATTCAACTTGCTGCACACATAGTTCCACTTGCTGATGTTGAATCTACAGAATCAGCATCCACCTGTGGTGATATCATTGATACACTACATCAATGCAGCCCCTTGTCACTTAAGTGACCTATGGATCCACTTGAGCTGGATGCTAGCTGTTCCTCTTCTCATAATCTCCCTCTTTGTCTGAGCATTATCCTTAAGACAAACTGATCAGCAGTTGTGACAGCTGATCTACTGCAGCAGCTACCTTCTCCCCCTTTACTGAGGCATCCTTTGTCAGATTCCTGGTAGACATTCTAGTATATGCCAGTCTGGATACCACTTGATGGTCTTTATAGTCTTGATGTCACATTAAAGACTTGTCTACCTATAAGAAAAATAAATCCTGCAACACAAACTAGAGTTTGAAGCTTCTGAAGTTATCCTAAGTTCCATATACCCAAATCCACCAAGAGAGTGTTGAACTTGACTTCATCTAGTGGCATGATAAGCATGATAGCCACTTGTCAGTCAGGGCAAAGTCAGGATTGAGTTCTTCCTTATGCTCCCAAACTTATTGATACTTAATCTACATATGCATAGTCCTGCTATGACAGTCAGGATTCCTAGAAACTTAGATTACACTAGTAGAATATCAATATAAAAGACATTCTACTTATCAGAAGGTTATGGTTCTGATGCCATAAGATTTCTGTTTGATAATCTTGAGTTCAACAAATTATTCAGATTTCGTCGAGCTCTGTTCGACGAGTTCTTCTGATTTCATCGAGCTCCGTTCGACGAATGAAGGTGATTTCGTAGAGCTCCATCCAAGCTAAGGCTTAGCTCTTGCACCTTGCACAGTCTCTTTATGCTGAGCTAGATCTTCTCCCCTTCTTTAGCAATAGACTTGCCTTTGGCTCCAGCTTTTTGCTTAGCAGTAACAGAGTATTCATCCCACTAAGTACTATCTTGATCATTACATTGATCAATCCCTTCTTATATTCTGAATAGACAAGGAGGAGCTGATATGCTTCTCTTCTCCCCTAGCTGATTGCAGATGATACCATTGGTGCAGCTGCTAACTTTCTTTTCACATGAGGCTGAATTTTCTTCTGCAGCTGCTTGACTTCATGATCACTTTAACCTAGAATGATCTTTCCATGAACCATCCTTTCATTCTGATACTAAGTCTTTTTTTTACACTGTTATTCCAATAGGAATGAGATGACTTATATCAACAATAGTTGGAGCAATCCAGCTGTTCTTGTAGACTAATTGGCTTGCCTTTTTCCAATAGGTGCCATCACTTGGGTAGTTTACCTCTCAGCTTCTACAATTTCCATGGGGGCAAGATGATCCTCAGCAGTAATGTTGATCTATTTTGTGTTGGGGAACTTTTGTTAAGTTTCAGGCTTGTCCAGTAACCTTGACTGAGCATGCTCCCCATCAGCATTTGCACAGATCTTGTCCTTATGAATATCAGTCATCATTTCAGCTGATGATACTACTTGACCGTTTGTCCCTTCTATTTAGTGAGTTTTATCAACTAAGCACAGTGTGCCTCTTCTTTGCTGCTCATAGAGGAGCTACTTGTGCTTTCCTCAAAGATGAATAGAGCCTACTTGTCCTTTCCAGATTTGCTGGTGTGTGAAAGGCTTTGTCCAACAAGACATTCCTGCTGGCTGGATCCAGCTGGTCTTAGCCCAATACTTGTGCAATTTATCCTTCTTTTGGAATGCACACAACATCCTTATCCTTGGGTATGAACCATAGGATAACTTCCTTATTCCAATCCAAATTCTTGAACATCTTCTATCCAAGTGCCATATGGGGGACTGGCACTTAGACTAACCTGCAAAATAGAATTACCTTACCTTAGGACCCCAATATCTATTGGATCCTAGGTTCCTGTTAGTATAAAACTGAACATGTCCACTAGTAGAATTTCTGACTAGTGGACTGACCCTAGCTCTGGCCACATTGGTATTGTGCCAGCAATCAATGGCAAAATGCCCTATCTTACCATAACACCAGCAATCATGTATGTTATATCTTCTCTTCTGTGAGGGCCCTGTAGTTTGGTAAGCTGTAACCTTGATAGGAGGAAGATGTGCTCCAGCCCTTTTCTGACTTCTTTCAGCTAATATTTGAATGAAGGTAAGTCTTTTAGCTGGATGATTTGGTATGCTCTGAGTGCCAGCAACAGCAAGCTTCTTTTCAGAAAGCATGCTTCTGATGGCTTCAGATATGCCCAGATTAGCCTGACTCTTAGACTTTCCCTTAGTTTGAACCTTTTCTATCAGATTCCGAGCCTTGGTTACAGCAACATTCTTAAGTGTTGGTGCAAAAGTACCAAAATCAAAGGGTCCAGATTGGGCAATTTGAAATTTGTCATTTGCATCCTTAAATGCACAAACACTGCCAAAACTTTCACCAAGGCAATGAACATCTTTGTTCACTCTAGATGAAAAACCCTTCTCCAAGTGACCATAAGAACTTTCTTGGTCATACCTGTTAGAAGGTATTAGAACTTTTCTAAAAAGAACGGGAGGCTTGGAAGCAATAAGCTGAGGTGGAGCTGAAGCTTTGCACTTCATTTTTGAAGGAGCAACTCTTGTGCTTCCCTTGAATCTCAACCCCTTCTTGCCCTTTTGAGAGGAGGAGTCAATCAAGGGGAGGGCAGTACTTGGCTTAGAATAACTAGCCACTATTCTTTTCTCCTTCTCAAGCATATTTTCAAGCTCCCTGATGAGACAGTTCTTGTGCTTAATGGATGCTACCTGGATGTTCAAAAGGGACTTCAGTTGGCTTATTTCCCTAGCTTTTTGGTCTAGCAGATTAGCTGTTATAGTCTGTTGGGCAGCTGCAAGCTTAAGAGATGAAATCTCTTTAGTTTGCTTCTTGGACAACTTCTTGACCTTCTTGAAGGCATCCAGAAGTTCTTCGTTTTTGTCAATCAGCTGATTGACATCTCCTTCAAATCTAGAATCTTCTTCACCACTGGTTGAAGAGGTTTCTGAGCATGGACTAGTCTCATACTCATACCAAGAAGCAGAATTAGGTAATGAATTTACCTTGCTTTGACCAGACAGATCCTGGCTGCCCTATTCATCTGTCATGGCCATCAACCCTCTATAGCTGTGGACATCTTCATCCACCTCTGACTCACTGTCTGATAGTGTTAGATTGGCCCTGATTCCTATCCTCACTTGAGGATTGACTTCTCCTGCTGCAACAACTTCATCTTTAGCAACAACAACAACTAGCCCAATGTAGGCTTCTTCTTCAGACTCTGAACCATTGTCAAAAAGATTGACTTCCTCTGTCCCTTCCATGTAGCTAGTGAGAGAATCCCACATCTCTTTGGCTGTCTTGCAGTGGATAAGCATCTTGAGGGTGGAGTTATCTATGGAACTTACCATGATGTGTTGATCCCTCTTGTCCATAGATGCCAAGTTGATTTCATCTTCAAACATCTCTACATAACTCTTTGGGGTCTGGATACTTCCATCTGATGTAGAGACCCTCATGGGAATGAAGGGTCCTTCTTGAATTGAAGCCAATATTTTAGGATCACTGCTTCCATGTTCTGCCTGATCCTTGCTTTCCATATCCCAAAGTTCTCCTTATTGTAGGCTCGAAGCTCCATTCCTTAGGTTATCTTTTGAAATCAAAAGTATAACCCATTTAGCTATCCTTTGAGGTCTACTCAGACTATTAAGTCCTTTTTGATTAACCTCCCTCCGATACCACTTTAAAGTTTTTAATTCAAGGATAGCTAAATCACCTAGAGGGGCAGGGGGTGAATTGGTTATTGGTCTCTTTTCAGGTTCTTTTTGTTGTTTCTTTACTAAGTGATCTAGAGTTGTCCTTAGTACCTGCAATATAAAAGAAGAACAAACAATACAGTAATACGCATAGTGATTTATAGTGGTTCCCCAACTGGGTACATCCACTTTCCCTCCCACCTATCCAAATATCTTGTTGGACTAGGCACTTCTCCAAAACCTGCTCCAAAGAGATTACACCTCAGATCCCTCAGATATCTAAGTCTCCTCCAAGACTTACTTTTCAGCCATAAGGACCTACAACTCAGTGGTAGCATACCACCTAACTCATGTTATTAAGCCCTACATTCAGGCTAGGAGGACAGCCTTGTCTCAGATCCATAAGGGATCCTACCTCAGAGCTCTACGGTGCTCCTACACTCAGTGACCCTCAAGCCACCTACCTCAGCTTTATCTCTAAGGCCTACAGCTCAGGCTTCTCATCCCTACAACTTCAGACACAAGTCCCTACTCTCAGAGTGCTACAGTACTCCTACAGCTCAGTACCCAATAGGTACCTACCTTAGTGCCCTTTCAGGCACCTACAGCTTAGTGACAAGCTTGTCACCTACCTCAGGCCAAAAGGCCATACACTCAGATCCATACTTGGATCCTATATTAAAGAGCATCACTCTCCTACCTCAGGCAATTAAGCAATATAGTTCAGATCCACACTTGGATCCTACATGATGGAAGTGGGTTGGTGTGATGATTGGCCACAAGTTAAATTTCACTGTGCTAATCTACCTGGACTGAGATACACTCAGCCCTACCTTGACTCCAAGAAATATATTTCCCGAGTCTACTTATTTGGACTAAGTAAATACTTAGACCTCACTTCCTCTTCTCAGCAGCAGGGATTTTATCCAGCTAGAACTAGAGAAGTAACTGCAGCAGGTCTTGCTGCAACCTGAGATGGAAGAATCCCAGCCCAAATCCTCTCTTCACAATAACAAGGATGAAGTTCTCTTGGGCCTGTGCTGGAAGTAACTTGCAGATCAACGTCTCCACCCCTTTCTAAACTTATCCAATTGCTCAGCCCTTTCTCCTTCTTCACAGCTCCGCAAGAGAATGTTCTTTAGGTTTATTGGTTGAGCCTGTGAAGCACCTGCAGCAAGGGTCAGCCCAAGCTGCTACCTTTTTCTAAGAGACTCCTTCTGAGCTAACTTGCTGATGCAGATGAAGATTACACTAGATATCTTGCTATTGAAAATGTTGATACCAACAACTACCTTGCTCTTTGTCTTGCTGACTTGAGCTTCCTGTTCTTCAGCTCCACAACAGTGGCGGAGAAGAAGAACTGCCTTGATACTTTTTCCAAAAGCTATCTTCCTTAGTAAAAAAGCCTTTTTCCTTTTATTGATTTTGACCCAACAACTCTTAAGCAGTGGGCCCCACATAATTAATGGCTAGCAGCAACTTTGATTTGACGCCAACTATCGTACAGTAGGTCTGCGGCAACATTTGTCGCATACTGTAGTCATCCCGCCACTAATTTGAAATATGTTAACTTGTTGACTTGTTGACTTGTTGAAGTCATTAGCTGTGGACTTAGCCTAAAATCAAATAACATTAGCACAGGCATTGAGTGAGTAAGCATCACTCAATGACAAAACACTTTGACAGATTTACTGTCTCTTGGCGTTGAGTGAGTAACCTTTACTAAATGCCAAACTACTTAGAATATAATTATGCTTCTAGTCATTGAGTGATTCAGCTTCACTCAACGCCAACTTGCTTTATCAGCTTTTAGCTGTTTGGCGTTGAGTGAGTAAGCATCACACAATGCCAAACTCCTTAGACAAAATTCTGTCTTCACTAGGCATTGACAGCATTGAGTGAACAACCTCCACTCAATGCTTCTAAAACAAAGTGTTCAAGAATTTCAGGTTAGATCCTAACCTAGTTCTAGCTTTTAGTTCATAGCATTGAGTGAACTCGGAATGTCCATGCCCTAACGAAGGTCAATCTTTGAAAACACAGTGCTACCACACAATTAATCAAACAAGTCATCTATTCTCAACAAAGGATATCTGTTCTTGATAGTTACCTTACTCAATTCTTTGTAATCAATGCACAACCTCATCGATCCATCCTTTTTCTTCACGAACACCACTGGAGCACCCCACAATAAAGAACTTGGTCTAATGAATCCATTCTGCATCAACTCATCCAGCTGGGTACGCAACTCCTCCAGCTCACGCGGGGCCATATGGTACGGTGCCTTAGAAATAGGACGGGTACCCGGCTCCAAATCAATAATAAACTCCACATCCCTCTTAGGTGGAAGACTAGACAGATTATTAGGAAAGACATCAGGAAACTCGCGCACCACAAGAATCTCCTCTACATGCGGCAAACTACTACTGGTCTCCAACACCTAAACCAAACAGGCAAAACATCCAGAATCTAAAAGCTTCCGAGCACATACCGCAAAAATGATGGGAGAAATCTGGCGCCAAAAACCATAAACACTCCTAGGTTGACCGTTGTCCATCTTGAAGTACAAACACTTGAACTTGTATTGGATGACTATATCATACCTTGAAAACCAGTCCATGCCCAAGATCACATCAAAATCTTACAAGTCTATAACCTTCAAATCAACAATGGCTAGAAAATCACCTAAAAGAATCGGACAACTCTGAATGCCTTAGTCCTAAACCACATAATCACCAATGGGAAACTTGAAACGAAACGCGTCGCCAACAAGATCGAGGGTCATACGGTGATGCTCTACAAAGGTCCTAGCGTCAAACGAGTGGGTAGCACTGGAATCGAAAAGAACGCGAGCCCATCGGTTCTTTACCTTAAGCTTTCTTATAAAATCGCATATGCAACTAAGGGAATGAATGTCAAAACTACAGCTATGAATTGAAAGCTATAACTAGGTTAGGATCTAACCTGAAATTACTTGGGTAGAAGTCTGCGCTTCCTCCAAAGACGCCACGTTCAGCTTGCCCTTCCCTTTGTCCAAGTGTTGCGGTGGCGCCAAGGCCTGAAGTGGAACTGGCTACAGTATGGGCTGAGTCTGCGGGCACTTCGACTTCAAATGACCTTTCTATACGCACTGAAAACAACCCCTTTCCCTTCCCCAATAGTGGACAGCATTGTGCCCCTTCCGTTTGCATGAAGAACAAACCAAATATCCCTTAGGAGCACCCTAGATCGCATGCACTTGCTCCTGCTTCTGGGCTTCTATCCTCTTGTAACATCTCTCGAACGGATGGCCTGACCGGCCATATAAACTGCACACTTCTTTGCTTCTTTTCCTGTAAGCAGAACCAAAATCTTTAGAGCTCTTACTCACATCAGCCTTCCTCTTATCTTTCCTCATGTGCTAGCCTTGATTCTTAGCATTATTAATAGCCTCAACCTTAAGAGCAGCTTCTAGTTCCTCAACATAGCTCTCAGATCCATAAGCACAAGCCAGTTGTTAGATGTCACTCCTAAGACCACCGAGAAAGCACTTAACTCTAATAGCTTCAGAGGATACCAAGTTCGGGGCAAACTGGCTTAACTTACTAAACTCTACTTCATACTCACTAACTGTGAGTTTCCTATGCTACAGATGTAGAAAATAATTCATCAACCAATCTCGATCGACTGATGACAAAAACTTCTTTAGCAGTAACTCCTTGAAGGATTCCCTGGAATATCCATCCTTAAGATTTTCTATCTCTATCAACCACCAGTTCTTTGCCAAACCCTTTAGCTAGTAAGTAGCGACCATCACTCTTCGGTCAACAGAAACTCATGAGTATGTGAACATCTCCTTGATTGCTATGATCCAATCATCCAAGGCCATGAAATATACTCTACTGTTGTAGGTAGGAGGTCCTAATCACTAGAACTGTGAGATAACGTTCATCTATGGTGGTAACACAGCTGGGGGAAACAAAGGAGCAGGGGGAACAGGAATAGTTTGACCCACAGCAGGGTCTTTCACCCTAATCAATTGTCCGAAAACAACATACAACACGGTGTGGATCTGCGACTGCATCTCCAACATTTTCCTAGACAGAGCTTCATTACTCTATCATAGTCCTTCTATCACGACCTCACTCTGACCTCAACACGACTCGACCTCAGACAGGGGAGTCGACCTCGTCGTAGGACGCCTCGACATTCTAATTATACAACAAACAACTAATCAAAACCTAGCTTACTACTAGAACCACACAACTTAGTTCAGACAATACATGTACAAATACTTGCTTAAGCTGCTAACTTGCTCTGGGAATTTCATTAATGATGTCATGCCTAAATTTAGGATGATATACCGTCATCCTACTGACTCATGTGCCTAAACCATGAATGCATGAATTCTTATTCCTTTTTGACTCAAAACCATGTATGTACATAAGTCATCATATAAATCTTTAGCTTGACACGTGCTAAAATACTATGTTATGCCATGTATGTTGTGCTATGCATTCTAATAAAAGGCCTTAGTGCATGTTATGAGCGGCATACACATGAAATATTATGCATCCCATACTACATAATATTGCATTCTACAAAAATTAAAATCTAATGTGCATTCATGTGATGATTGTTATGCATCCTATACTACATAACAGTCACATGTTGCCTCCTATGAGGATACATATACAAACACATATTATGCATCTCATACTACATAATATGCCCAGTATACTTCTTGTCATGCTTATAGGTATAGTGTTCATGCTTCAGCCAAGACTTACTGATGACATATCAGTGTGTAGCGATGAACCTAGACAACTAACACAAACCTGGGATAGTTGTTTGACCAATTATCAAACAACCCATCCCTCTGATACCAACTATCATAACCCGCATTTTCTCTGAATTTAAAAGACATATAAGATTAAGAGAAAACACGCATCGTGATGCCACGCCATCCAGGGGATAACTGCATACGCTCAAGCAAGACTCAAACTCTACCTTTTATATGAAATTCATAAGTTATTATGAAGAAAATCCAGTTTAAGTTTAATTGATTAGTCGTATCCCTCAACTCAGTGGATCAACTAGTCCACCAAAAAAAATATAATTATACACTGAGGAAAATATTTTACTTACATGATTAGCATTATACATGAGTATAAACATCTCCAATGGATAACTAATGGTATGCAAAACTCTAAATTTATCATAAGTATGGAAATAGCTTTTACGTTCGTTAAAATATGGTGATGTTAGCTTTGAAATATGACATGAATGAGGTAATAATAATATTACTTTTATACTTTAAAATATCTAATATGCAACCTAGCATAAAACCTTCCTAGAGAGCAAGTATAACCAACAAAAATAAGGTAAACTTAGCAGCTAACAAAGTACTTAACATTCACCAGAAAACTACCAGTGGGCGCCAACAACCCGACATGAACCCATTGAAGGAATATATGTCTGAACTATACAGAAAAACAATAACTACCTCACGACGGTGAGGAAAACCACTAAAACCACTACAGCCCGCGAGCTACCACCAAACCTAGCCGCTCAATCGGCTACCACTCCGAACCTGAGGCATTCACGAAATAGAATACCTCAGTAAGAAAATACAAGTGGCAATAGAATTAAATAATAGATGAAAACAGATATTCAAAGGGTTACCAATCCATGACAAGATAATTGTAAGGAAACATCAACACTTAACCACAAGGAAAAAGGGGAGAAAGAACTCACAAGGGTATAATATCCAAAAGTGCACCAAGTGCGATAAAGATCAAAGCTTAGATAACATATGCATACGTACGTGCATAAATAAAAGAGATTGGTCAATTCACCATTTGGAGAGCAAAACACCGGTCAAGTCCGGCACAAGCGGTGGAAGGGACCAACCCAACACACCAATAGCAAAACCTTACAAAAACATCGGCAAAGTCCAGCACTTATAGTGGAAGGGACCTACCCAACACACCAATAGAAAAAATTCACAAGGGCCCAAGGGAAGGTGATCTTCTACCTTGACACACCCAAAACCTGGGAAAAACCGGCACCTGCGGTGGAAGGGACCTACCCAACGCACCAACATTCATAAAACCGCACAGGGTAAAGATGTACAAAAAAGGGCACTAAAGGCCCAAGTATCCATAAAACCGATAAAATCTCAACCAACACTGTCTTACTTATATGAAATCAGGAAGAAAAAACCACAAAATCATCATAAGTCCCATACCAACAAATTGGACTTAATTCAGTGAAAATTAACCAAGTCTACACTAATTCGTTGAGTATACTCGACGAATTCAATAGAAACTTGATGATTCTTACTTAGCAAAGCTAGGTTACCAGCAATATACGACGAATCGACGAAATTTCCCAAGTCCTCAGAAAAAGCGGCGAGTCAACTCGACGACGCGTTGAGTGCATTCAACGTACTCAACGCTAACCAGCTAAACTCAATGATTCTGCCTTCACTCATCGCCACATTGAGTTCACTCAACGCTGCGTTGAGTGCACTCAGCGCAATCAACGCTTTTGACTCAACGCCCAAAATATCACTCGACACACTCAATGCCAAACTAGCATTACTCAATGAATTTGTCGAGATAACTCGACGAATTTGACTTAGACTCAAATCTCACTCAACGCCATGGTTTATACTCGACGGACTCAACACTTTTACTTAGCGGAGAAAGATACACTCAAGGCCAAACTGATATTCGATGAATTCGTCGAGATA